>CAJVCO010000344.1:0-10000 GCA_910595825.1 Philhelius pedissequus
CATCATCATCATCATCATCATCATCATCATCATCATCATCATCATCATCATCATCATCATCATCATCATCATCATCATCATCATCATCATCATCATCATCATCATCATCATCATCATCATCATCATCATCATCATCATCATCATCATCATCATCATCATCATCATCATCATCATCATCAATCATCATCATCATCATCATCATCATCATCATCATCATCATCATCATCATCATCATCATCATCATCATCATCATCATCATCATCACATCATCATCATCATCATCATCATCATCATCATCATCATCATCATCATCATCATCATCATCATCATCATCATCATCATCATCATCATCATCATCATCATCATCATCATCATCATCATCATCATCATCATCATCATCATCATCATCATCATCATCATCATCATCATCATCATCACATCATCATCATCATCATCATCATCATCATCATCATCATCATCATCATCATCATCATCATCATCATCATCATCATCATCATCATCATCATCATCATCATCATCATCATCATCATCATCATCATCATCATCATCATCATCATCATCATCATCATCATCATCATCATCATCATCATCATCATCATCATCATCATCATCATCATCATCATCATCATCATCATCATCATCATCATCATCATCATCATCATCATCATCATCATCATCATCATCATCATCATCATCATCATCATCATCATCATCATCATCATCATCATCATCATCATCATCATCATCATCATCATCATCATCATCATCATCATCATCATCATCATCATCATCATCATCATCATCACATCATCATCATCATCATCATCATCATCATCATCATCATCATCATCATCATCATCATCATCATCATCATCATCATCATCATCATCATCATCATCATCATCATCATCATCATCATCATCATCATCATCATCATCATCATCATCATCATCATCATCATCATCATCATCATCATCATCATCATCATCATCATCATCATCATCATCATCATCATCATCATCATCATCATCATCATCATCATCATCATCATCATCATCATCATCATCATCATCATCATCATCATCATCATCATCATCATCATCATCATCATCATCATCATCATCATCATCATCATCATCATCATCATCATCATCATCATCATCATCATCATCATCATCATCATCATCATCATCATCATCATCATCATCATCATCATCATCATCATCATCATCATCATCATCATCATCATCATCATCATCATCATCATCATCATCATCATCATCATCATCATCATCATCATCATCATCATCATCATCATCATCATCATCATCATCATCATCATCATCATCATCATCATCATCATCATCATCATCATCATCATCATCATCATCATCATCATCATCATCATCATCATCATCATCATCATCATCATCATCATCATCATCATCATCATCATCATCATCATCATCATCATCATCATCATCATCATCATCATCATCATCATCATCATCATCATCATCATCATCATCATCATCATCATCATCATCATCATCATCATCATCATCATCATCATCATCATCATCATCATCATCATCATCATCATCATCATCATCATCATCATCATCATCATCATCATCATCATCATCATCATCATCATCATCATCATCATCATCATCATCATCATCATCATCATCATCATCATCATCATCATCATCATCATCATCATCATCATCATCATCATCATCATCATCATCATCATCATCATCATCATCATCATCATCATCATCATCATCATCATCATCATCATCATCATCATCATCATCATCATCATCATCATCATCATCATCATCATCATCATCATCATCATCATCATCATCATCATCATCATCATCATCATCATCATCATCATCATCATCATCATCATCATCATCATCATCATCATCATCATCATCATCATCATCATCATCATCATCATCATCATCATCATCATCATCATCATCATCATCATCATCATCATCATCATCATCATCATCATCATCATCATCATCATCATCATCATCATCATCATCATCATCATCATCATCATCATCATCATCATCATCATCATCATCATCATCATCATCATCATCATCATCATCATCATCATCATCATCATCATCATCATCATCATCATCATCATCATCATCATCATCATCATCATCATCATCATCATCATCATCATCATCATCATCATCATCATCATCATCATCATCATCATCATCATCATCATCATCATCATCATCATCATCATCATCATCATCATCATCATCATCATCATCATCATCATCATCATCATCATCATCATCATCATCATCATCATCATCATCATCATCATCATCATCATCATCATCATCATCATCATCATCATCATCATCATCATCATCATCATCATCATCATCATCATCATCATCATCATCATCATCATCATCATCATCATCATCATCATCATCATCATCATCATCATCATCATCATCATCATCATCATCATCATCATCATCATCATCATCATCATCATCATCATCATCATCATCATCATCATCATCATCATCATCATCATCATCATCATCATCATCATCATCATCATCATCATCATCATCATCATCATCATCATCATCATCATCATCATCATCATCATCATCATCATCATCATCATCATCATCATCATCATCATCATCATCATCATCATCATCATCATCATCATCATCATCATCATCATCATCATCATCATCATCATCATCATCATCATCATCATCATCATCATCATCATCATCATCATCATCATCATCATCATCATCATCATCATCATCATCATCATCATCATCATCATCATCATCATCATCATCATCATCATCATCATCATCATCATCATCATCATCATCATCATCATCATCATCATCATCATCATCATCATCATCATCATCATCATCATCATCATCATCATCATCATCATCATCATCATCATCATCATCATCATCATCATCATCATCATCATCATCATCATCATCATCATCATCATCATCATCATCATCATCATCATCATCATCATCATCATCATCATCATCATCATCATCATCATCATCATCATCATCATCATCATCATCATCATCATCATCATCATCATCATCATCATCATCATCATCATCATCATCATCATCATCATCATCATCATCATCATCATCATCATCATCATCATCATCATCATCATCATCATCATCATCATCATCATCATCATCATCATCATCATCATCATCATCATCATCATCATCATCATCATCATCATCATCATCATCATCATCATCATCATCATCATCATCATCATCATCATCATCATCATCATCATCATCATCATCATCATCATCATCATCATCATCATCATCATCATCATCATCATCATCATCATCATCATCATCATCATCATCATCATCATCATCATCATCATCATCATCATCATCATCATCATCATCATCATCATCATCATCATCATCATCATCATCATCATCATCATCATCATCATCATCATCATCATCATCATCATCATCATCATCATCATCATCATCATCATCATCATCATCATCATCATCATCATCATCATCATCATCATCATCATCATCATCATCATCATCATCATCATCATCATCATCATCATCATCATCATCATCATCATCATCATCATCATCATCATCATCATCATCATCATCATCATCATCATCATCATCATCATCATCATCATCATCATCATCATCATCATCATCATCATCATCATCATCATCATCATCATCATCATCATCATCATCATCATCATCATCATCATCATCATCATCATCATCATCATCATCATCATCATCATCATCATCATCATCATCATCATCATCATCATCATCATCATCATCATCATCATCATCATCATCATCATCATCATCATCATCATCATCATCATCATCATCATCATCATCATCATCATCATCATCATCATCATCATCATCATCATCATCATCATCATCATCATCATCATCATCATCATCATCATCATCATCATCATCATCATCATCATCATCATCATCATCATCATCATCATCATCATCATCATCATCATCATCATCATCATCATCATCATCATCATCATCATCATCATCATCATCATCATCATCATCATCATCATCATCATCATCATCATCATCATCATCATCATCATCATCATCATCATCATCATCATCATCATCATCATCATCATCATCATCATCATCATCATCATCATCATCATCATCATCATCATCATCATCATCATCATCATCATCATCATCATCATCATCATCATCATCATCATCATCATCATCATCATCATCATCATCATCATCATCATCATCATCATCATCATCATCATCATCATCATCATCATCATCATCATCATCATCATCATCATCATCATCATCATCATCATCATCATCATCATCATCATCATCATCATCATCATCATCATCATCATCATCATCATCATCATCATCATCATCATCATCATCATCATCATCATCATCATCATCATCATCATCATCATCATCATCATCATCATCATCATCATCATCATCATCATCATCATCATCATCATCATCATCATCATCATCATCATCATCATCATCATCATCATCATCATCATCATCATCATCATCATCATCATCATCATCATCATCATCATCATCATCATCATCATCATCATCATCATCATCATCATCATCATCATCATCATCATCATCATCATCATCATCATCATCATCATCATCATCATCATCATCATCATCATCATCATCATCATCATCATCATCATCATCATCATCATCATCATCATCATCATCATCATCATCATCATCATCATCATCATCATCATCATCATCATCATCATCATCATCATCATCATCATCATCATCATCATCATCATCATCATCATCATCATCATCATCATCATCATCATCATCATCATCATCATCATCATCATCATCATCATCATCATCATCATCATCATCATCATCATCATCATCATCATCATCATCATCATCATCATCATCATCATCATCATCATCATCATCATCATCATCATCATCATCATCATCATCATCATCATCATCATCATCATCATCATCATCATCATCATCATCATCATCATCATCATCATCATCATCATCATCATCATCATCATCATCATCATCATCATCATCATCATCATCATCATCATCATCATCATCATCATCATCATCATCATCATCATCATCATCATCATCATCATCATCATCATCATCATCATCATCATCATCATCATCATCATCATCATCATCATCATCATCATCATCATCATCATCATCATCATCATCATCATCATCATCATCATCATCATCATCATCATCATCATCATCATCATCATCATCATCATCATCATCATCATCATCATCATCATCATCATCATCATCATCATCATCATCATCATCATCATCATCATCATCATCATCATCATCATCATCATCATCATCATCATCATCATCATCATCATCATCATCATCATCATCATCATCATCATCATCATCATCATCATCATCATCATCATCATCATCATCATCATCATCATCATCATCATCATCATCATCATCATCATCATCATCATCATCATCATCATCATCATCATCATCATCATCATCATCATCATCATCATCATCATCATCATCATCATCATCATCATCATCATCATCATCATCATCATCATCATCATCATCATCATCATCATCATCATCATCATCATCATCATCATCATCATCATCATCATCATCATCATCATCATCATCATCATCATCATCATCATCATCATCATCATCATCATCATCATCATCATCATCATCATCATCATCATCATCATCATCATCATCATCATCATCATCATCATCATCATCATCATCATCATCATCATCATCATCATCATCATCATCATCATCATCATCATCATCATCATCATCATCATCATCATCATCATCATCATCATCATCATCATCATCATCATCATCATCATCATCATCATCATCATCATCATCATCATCATCATCATCATCATCATCATCATCATCATCATCATCATCATCATCATCATCATCATCATCATCATCATCATCATCATCATCATCATCATCATCATCATCATCATCATCATCATCATCATCATCATCATCATCATCATCATCATCATCATCATCATCATCATCATCATCATCATCATCATCATCATCATCATCATCATCATCATCATCATCATCATCATCATCATCATCATCATCATCATCATCATCATCATCATCATCATCATCATCATCATCATCATCATCATCATCATCATCATCATCATCATCATCATCATCATCATCATCATCATCATCATCATCATCATCATCATCATCATCATCATCATCATCATCATCATCATCATCATCATCATCATCATCATCATCATCATCATCATCATCATCATCATCATCATCATCATCATCATCATCATCATCATCATCATCATCATCATCATCATCATCATCATCATCATCATCATCATCATCATCATCATCATCATCATCATCATCATCATCATCATCATCATCATCATCATCATCATCATCATCATCATCATCATCATCATCATCATCATCATCATCATCATCATCATCATCATCATCATCATCATCATCATCATCATCATCATCATCATCATCATCATCATCATCATCATCATCATCATCATCATCATCATCATCATCATCATCATCATCATCATCATCATCATCATCATCATCATCATCATCATCATCATCATCATCATCATCATCATCATCATCATCATCATCATCATCATCATCATCATCATCATCATCATCATCATCATCATCATCATCATCATCATCATCATCATCATCATCATCATCATCATCATCATCATCATCATCATCATCATCATCATCATCATCATCATCATCATCATCATCATCATCATCATCATCATCATCATCATCATCATCATCATCATCATCATCATCATCATCATCATCATCATCATCATCATCATCATCATCATCATCATCATCATCATCATCATCATCATCATCATCATCATCATCATCATCATCATCATCATCATCATCATCATCATCATCATCATCATCATCATCATCATCATCATCATCATCATCATCATCATCATCATCATCATCATCATCATCATCATCATCATCATCATCATCATCATCATCATCATCATCATCATCATCATCATCATCATCATCATCATCATCATCATCATCATCATCATCATCATCATCATCATCATCATCATCATCATCATCATCATCATCATCATCATCATCATCATCATCATCATCATCATCATCATCATCATCATCATCATCATCATCATCATCATCATCATCATCATCATCATCATCATCATCATCATCATCATCATCATCATCATCATCATCATCATCATCATCATCATCATCATCATCATCATCATCATCATCATCATCATCATCATCATCATCATCATCATCATCATCATCATCATCATCATCATCATCATCATCATCATCATCATCATCATCATCATCATCATCATCATCATCATCATCATCATCATCATCATCATCATCATCATCATCATCATCATCATCATCATCATCATCATCATCATCATCATCATCATCATCATCATCATCATCATCATCATCATCATCATCATCATCATCATCATCATCATCATCATCATCATCATCATCATCATCATCATCATCATCATCATCATCATCATCATCATCATCATCATCATCATCATCATCATCATCATCATCATCATCATCATCATCATCATCATCATCATCATCATCATCATCATCATCATCATCATCATCATCATCATCATCATCATCATCATCATCATCATCATCATCATCATCATCATCATCATCATCATCATCATCATCATCATCATCATCATCATCATCATCATCATCATCATCATCATCATCATCATCATCATCATCATCATCATCATCATCATCATCATCATCATCATCATCATCATCATCATCATCATCATCATCATCATCATCATCATCATCATCATCATCATCATCATCATCATCATCATCATCATCATCATCATCATCATCATCATCATCATCATCATCATCATCATCATCATCATCATCATCATCATCATCATCATCATCATCATCATCATCATCATCATCATCATCATCATCATCATCATCATCATCATCATCATCATCATCATCATCATCATCATCATCATCATCATCATCATCATCATCATCATCATCATCATCATCATCATCATCATCATCATCATCATCATCATCATCATCATCATCATCATCATCATCATCATCATCATCATCATCATCATCATCATCATCATCATCATCATCATCATCATCATCATCATCATCATCATCATCATCATCATCATCATCATCATCATCATCATCATCATCATCATCATCATCATCATCATCATCATCATCATCATCATCATCATCATCATCATCATCATCATCATCATCATCATCATCATCATCATCATCATCATCATCATCATCATCATCATCATCATCATCATCATCATCATCATCATCATCATCATCATCATCATCATCATCATCATCATCATCATCATCATCATCATCATCATCATCATCATCATCATCATCATCATCATCATCATCATCATCATCATCATCATCATCATCATCATCATCATCATCATCATCATCATCATCATCATCATCATCATCATCATCATCATCATCATCATCATCATCATCATCATCATCATCATCATCATCATCATCATCATCATCATCATCATCATCATCATCATCATCATCATCATCATCATCATCATCATCATCATCATCATCATCATCATCATCATCATCATCATCATCATCATCATCATCATCATCATCATCATCATCATCATCATCATCATCATCATCATCATCATCATCATCATCATCATCATCATCATCATCATCATCATCATCATCATCATCATCATCATCATCATCATCATCATCATCATCATCATCATCATCATCATCATCATCATCATCATCATCATCATCATCATCATCATCATCATCATCATCATCATCATCATCATCATCATCATCATCATCATCATCATCATCATCATCATCATCATCATCATCATCATCATCATCATCATCATCATCATCATCATCATCATCATCATCATCATCATCATCATCATCATCATCATCATCATCATCATCATCATCATCATCATCATCATCATCATCATCATCATCATCATCATCATCATCATCATCATCATCATCATCATCATCATCATCATCATCATCATCATCATCATCATCATCATCATCATCATCATCATCATCATCATCATCATCATCATCATCATCATCATCATCATCATCATCATCATCATCATCATCATCATCATCATCATCATCATCATCATCATCATCATCATCATCATCATCATCATCATCATCATCATCATCATCATCATCATCATCATCATCATCATCATCATCATCATCATCATCATCATCATCATCATCATCATCATCATCATCATCATCATCATCATCATCATCATCATCATCATCATCATCATCATCATCATCATCATCATCATCATCATCATCATCATCATCATCATCATCATCATCATCATCATCATCATCATCATCATCATCATCATCATCATCATCATCATCATCATCATCATCATCATCATCATCATCATCATCATCATCATCATCATCATCATCATCATCATCATCATCATCATCATCATCATCATCATCATCATCATCATCATCATCATCATCATCATCATCATCATCAT
>CAJVCO010000344.1:17500-20000 GCA_910595825.1 Philhelius pedissequus
ATCATCATCATCATCATCATCATCATCATCATCATCATCATCATCATCATCATCATCATCATCATCATCATCATCATCATCATCATCATCATCATCATCATCATCATCATCATCATCATCATCATCATCATCATCATCATCATCATCATCATCATCATCATCATCATCATCATCATCATCATCATCATCATCATCATCATCATCATCATCATCATCATCATCATCATCATCATCATCATCATCATCATCATCATCATCATCATCATCATCATCATCATCATCATCATCATCATCATCATCATCATCATCATCATCATCATCATCATCATCATCATCATCATCATCATCATCATCATCATCATCATCATCATCATCATCATCATCATCATCATCATCATCATCATCATCATCATCATCATCATCATCATCATCATCATCATCATCATCATCATCATCATCATCATCATCATCATCATCATCATCATCATCATCATCATCATCATCATCATCATCATCATCATCATCATCATCATCATCATCATCATCATCATCATCATCATCATCATCATCATCATCATCATCATCATCATCATCATCATCATCATCATCATCATCATCATCATCATCATCATCATCATCATCATCATCATCATCATCATCATCATCATCATCATCATCATCATCATCATCATCATCATCATCATCATCATCATCATCATCATCATCATCATCATCATCATCATCATCATCATCATCATCATCATCATCATCATCATCATCATCATCATCATCATCATCATCATCATCATCATCATCATCATCATCATCATCATCATCATCATCATCATCATCATCATCATCATCATCATCATCATCATCATCATCATCATCATCATCATCATCATCATCATCATCATCATCATCATCATCATCATCATCATCATCATCATCATCATCATCATCATCATCATCATCATCATCATCATCATCATCATCATCATCATCATCATCATCATCATCATCATCATCATCATCATCATCATCATCATCATCATCATCATCATCATCATCATCATCATCATCATCATCATCATCATCATCATCATCATCATCATCATCATCATCATCATCATCATCATCATCATCATCATCATCATCATCATCATCATCATCATCATCATCATCATCATCATCATCATCATCATCATCATCATCATCATCATCATCATCATCATCATCATCATCATCATCATCATCATCATCATCATCATCATCATCATCATCATCATCATCATCATCATCATCATCATCATCATCATCATCATCATCATCATCATCATCATCATCATCATCATCATCATCATCATCATCATCATCATCATCATCATCATCATCATCATCATCATCATCATCATCATCATCATCATCATCATCATCATCATCATCATCATCATCATCATCATCATCATCATCATCATCATCATCATCATCATCATCATCATCATCATCATCATCATCATCATCATCATCATCATCATCATCATCATCATCATCATCATCATCATCATCATCATCATCATCATCATCATCATCATCATCATCATCATCATCATCATCATCATCATCATCATCATCATCATCATCATCATCATCATCATCATCATCATCATCATCATCATCATCATCATCATCATCATCATCATCATCATCATCATCATCATCATCATCATCATCATCATCATCATCATCATCATCATCATCATCATCATCATCATCATCATCATCATCATCATCATCATCATCATCATCATCATCATCATCATCATCATCATCATCATCATCATCATCATCATCATCATCATCATCATCATCATCATCATCATCATCATCATCATCATCATCATCATCATCATCATCATCATCATCATCATCATCATCATCATCATCATCATCATCATCATCATCATCATCATCATCATCATCATCATCATCATCATCATCATCATCATCATCATCATCATCATCATCATCATCATCATCATCATCATCATCATCATCATCATCATCATCATCATCATCATCATCATCATCATCATCATCATCATCATCATCATCATCATCATCATCATCATCATCATCATCATCATCATCATCATCATCATCATCATCATCATCATCATCATCATCATCATCATCATCATCATCATCATCATCATCATCATCATCATCATCATCATCATCATCATCATCATCATCATCATCATCATCATCATCATCATCATCATCATCATCATCATCATCATCATCATCATCATCATCATCATCATCATCATCATCATCATCATCATCATCATCATCATCATCATCATCATCATCATCATCATCATCATCATCATCATCATCATCATCATCATCATCATCATCATCATCATCATCATCATCATCATCATCATCATCATCATCATCATCATCATCATCATCATCATCATCATCATCATCA
>CAJVCO010000345.1:0-25126 GCA_910595825.1 Philhelius pedissequus
CAGACTGACAGACTGACAGACTGACAGACTGACAGACTGACAGACTGACAGACTGACAGACTGACAGACTGACAGACTGACAGACTGACAGACTGACAGACTGACAGACTGACAGACTGACAGACTGACAGACTGACAGACTGACAGACTGACAGACTGACAGACGACAGACTGACAGACTGACAGACTGACAGACTGACAGACTGACAGACTGACAGACTGACAGACTGACAGACTGACAGACTGACAGACTGACAGACTGACAGACTGACAGACTGACAGACTGACAGACTGACAGACTGACAGACTGACAGACTGACAGACTGACAGACTGACAGACTGACAGACTGACAGACTGACAGACTGACAGACTGACAGACTGACAGACTGACAGACTGACAGACTGACAGACTGACAGACTGACAGACTGACAGACTGACAGACTGACAGACTGACAGACTGACAGACTGACAGACTGACAGACTGACAGACTGACAGACTGACAGACTGACAGACTGACAGACTGACAGACTGACAGACTGACAGACTGACAGACTGACAGACTGACAGACTGACAGACTGACAGACTGACAGACTGACAGACTGACAGACTGACAGACTGACAGACTGACAGACTGACAGACTGACAGACTGACAGACTGACAGACTGACAGACTGACAGACTGACAGACTGACAGACTGACAGACTGACAGACTGACAGACTGACAGACTGACAGACTGACAGACTGACAGACTGACAGACTGACAGACTGACAGACTGACAGACTGACAGACTGACAGACTGACAGACTGACAGACTGACAGACTGACAGACTGACAGACTGACAGACTGACAGACTGACAGACTGACAGACTGACAGACTGACAGACTGACAGACTGACAGACTGACAGACTGACAGACTGACAGACTGACAGACTGACAGACTGACAGACTGACAGACTGACAGACTGACAGACTGACAGACTGACAGACTGACAGACTGACAGACTGACAGACTGACAGACTGACAGACTGACAGACTGACAGACTGACAGACTGACAGACTGACAGACTGACAGACTGACAGACTGACAGACTGACAGACTGACAGACTGACAGACTGACAGACTGACAGACTGACAGACTGACAGACTGACAGACTGACAGACTGACAGACTGACAGACTGACAGACTGACAGACTGACAGACTGACAGACTGACAGACTGACAGACTGACAGACTGACAGACTGACAGACTGACAGACTGACAGACTGACAGACTGACAGACTGACAGACTGACAGACTGACAGACTGACAGACTGACAGACTGACAGACTGACAGACTGACAGACTGACAGACTGACAGACTGACAGACTGACAGACTGACAGACTGACAGACTGACAGACTGACAGACTGACAGACTGACAGACTGACAGACTGACAGACTGACAGACTGACAGACTGACAGACTGACAGACTGACAGACTGACAGACTGACAGACTGACAGACTGACAGACTGACAGACTGACAGACTGACAGACTGACAGACTGACAGACTGACAGACTGACAGACTGACAGACTGACAGACTGACAGACTGACAGACTGACAGACTGACAGACTGACAGACTGACAGACTGACAGACTGACAGACTGACAGACTGACAGACTGACAGACTGACAGACTGACAGACTGACAGACTGACAGACTGACAGACTGACAGACTGACAGACTGACAGACTGACAGACTGACAGACTGACAGACTGACAGACTGACAGACTGACAGACTGACAGACTGACAGACTGACAGACTGACAGACTGACAGACTGACAGACTGACAGACTGACAGACTGACAGACTGACAGACTGACAGACTGACAGACTGACAGACTGACAGACTGACAGACTGACAGACTGACAGACTGACAGACTGACAGACTGACAGACTGACAGACTGACAGACTGACAGACTGACAGACTGACAGACTGACAGACTGACAGACTGACAGACTGACAGACTGACAGACTGACAGACTGACAGACTGACAGACTGACAGACTGACAGACTGACAGACTGACAGACTGACAGACTGACAGACTGACAGACTGACAGACTGACAGACTGACAGACTGACAGACTGACAGACTGACAGACTGACAGACTGACAGACTGACAGACTGACAGACTGACAGACTGACAGACTGACAGACTGACAGACTGACAGACTGACAGACTGACAGACTGACAGACTGACAGACTGACAGACTGACAGACTGACAGACTGACAGACTGACAGACTGACAGACTGACAGACTGACAGACTGACAGACTGACAGACTGACAGACTGACAGACTGACAGACTGACAGACTGACAGACTGACAGACTGACAGACTGACAGACTGACAGACTGACAGACTGACAGACTGACAGACTGACAGACTGACAGACTGACAGACTGACAGACTGACAGACTGACAGACTGACAGACTGACAGACTGACAGACTGACAGACTGACAGACTGACAGACTGACAGACTGACAGACTGACAGACTGACAGACTGACAGACTGACAGACTGACAGACTGACAGACTGACAGACTGACAGACTGACAGACTGACAGACTGACAGACTGACAGACTGACAGACTGACAGACTGACAGACTGACAGACTGACAGACTGACAGACTGACAGACTGACAGACTGACAGACTGACAGACTGACAGACTGACAGACTGACAGACTGACAGACTGACAGACTGACAGACTGACAGACTGACAGACTGACAGACTGACAGACTGACAGACTGACAGACTGACAGACTGACAGACTGACAGACTGACAGACTGACAGACTGACAGACTGACAGACTGACAGACTGACAGACTGACAGACTGACAGACTGACAGACTGACAGACTGACAGACTGACAGACTGACAGACTGACAGACTGACAGACTGACAGACTGACAGACTGACAGACTGACAGACTGACAGACTGACAGACTGACAGACTGACAGACTGACAGACTGACAGACTGACAGACTGACAGACTGACAGACTGACAGACTGACAGACTGACAGACTGACAGACTGACAGACTGACAGACTGACAGACTGACAGACTGACAGACTGACAGACTGACAGACTGACAGACTGACAGACTGACAGACTGACAGACTGACAGACTGACAGACTGACAGACTGACAGACTGACAGACTGACAGACTGACAGACTGACAGACTGACAGACTGACAGACTGACAGACTGACAGACTGACAGACTGACAGACTGACAGACTGACAGACTGACAGACTGACAGACTGACAGACTGACAGACTGACAGACTGACAGACTGACAGACTGACAGACTGACAGACTGACAGACTGACAGACTGACAGACTGACAGACTGACAGACTGACAGACTGACAGACTGACAGACTGACAGACTGACAGACTGACAGACTGACAGACTGACAGACTGACAGACTGACAGACTGACAGACTGACAGACTGACAGACTGACAGACTGACAGACTGACAGACTGACAGACTGACAGACTGACAGACTGACAGACTGACAGACTGACAGACTGACAGACTGACAGACTGACAGACTGACAGACTGACAGACTGACAGACTGACAGACTGACAGACTGACAGACTGACAGACTGACAGACTGACAGACTGACAGACTGACAGACTGACAGACTGACAGACTGACAGACTGACAGACTGACAGACTGACAGACTGACAGACTGACAGACTGACAGACTGACAGACTGACAGACTGACAGACTGACAGACTGACAGACTGACAGACTGACAGACTGACAGACTGACAGACTGACAGACTGACAGACTGACAGACTGACAGACTGACAGACTGACAGACTGACAGACTGACAGACTGACAGACTGACAGACTGACAGACTGACAGACTGACAGACTGACAGACTGACAGACTGACAGACTGACAGACTGACAGACTGACAGACTGACAGACTGACAGACTGACAGACTGACAGACTGACAGACTGACAGACTGACAGACTGACAGACTGACAGACTGACAGACTGACAGACTGACAGACTGACAGACTGACAGACTGACAGACTGACAGACTGACAGACTGACAGACTGACAGACTGACAGACTGACAGACTGACAGACTGACAGACTGACAGACTGACAGACTGACAGACTGACAGACTGACAGACTGACAGACTGACAGACTGACAGACTGACAGACTGACAGACTGACAGACTGACAGACTGACAGACTGACAGACTGACAGACTGACAGACTGACAGACTGACAGACTGACAGACTGACAGACTGACAGACTGACAGACTGACAGACTGACAGACTGACAGACTGACAGACTGACAGACTGACAGACTGACAGACTGACAGACTGACAGACTGACAGACTGACAGACTGACAGACTGACAGACTGACAGACTGACAGACTGACAGACTGACAGACTGACAGACTGACAGACTGACAGACTGACAGACTGACAGACTGACAGACTGACAGACTGACAGACTGACAGACTGACAGACTGACAGACTGACAGACTGACAGACTGACAGACTGACAGACTGACAGACTGACAGACTGACAGACTGACAGACTGACAGACTGACAGACTGACAGACTGACAGACTGACAGACTGACAGACTGACAGACTGACAGACTGACAGACTGACAGACTGACAGACTGACAGACTGACAGACTGACAGACTGACAGACTGACAGACTGACAGACTGACAGACTGACAGACTGACAGACTGACAGACTGACAGACTGACAGACTGACAGACTGACAGACTGACAGACTGACAGACTGACAGACTGACAGACTGACAGACTGACAGACTGACAGACTGACAGACTGACAGACTGACAGACTGACAGACTGACAGACTGACAGACTGACAGACTGACAGACTGACAGACTGACAGACTGACAGACTGACAGACTGACAGACTGACAGACTGACAGACTGACAGACTGACAGACTGACAGACTGACAGACTGACAGACTGACAGACTGACAGACTGACAGACTGACAGACTGACAGACTGACAGACTGACAGACTGACAGACTGACAGACTGACAGACTGACAGACTGACAGACTGACAGACTGACAGACTGACAGACTGACAGACTGACAGACTGACAGACTGACAGACTGACAGACTGACAGACTGACAGACTGACAGACTGACAGACTGACAGACTGACAGACTGACAGACTGACAGACTGACAGACTGACAGACTGACAGACTGACAGACTGACAGACTGACAGACTGACAGACTGACAGACTGACAGACTGACAGACTGACAGACTGACAGACTGACAGACTGACAGACTGACAGACTGACAGACTGACAGACTGACAGACTGACAGACTGACAGACTGACAGACTGACAGACTGACAGACTGACAGACTGACAGACTGACAGACTGACAGACTGACAGACTGACAGACTGACAGACTGACAGACTGACAGACTGACAGACTGACAGACTGACAGACTGACAGACTGACAGACTGACAGACTGACAGACTGACAGACTGACAGACTGACAGACTGACAGACTGACAGACTGACAGACTGACAGACTGACAGACTGACAGACTGACAGACTGACAGACTGACAGACTGACAGACTGACAGACTGACAGACTGACAGACTGACAGACTGACAGACTGACAGACTGACAGACTGACAGACTGACAGACTGACAGACTGACAGACTGACAGACTGACAGACTGACAGACTGACAGACTGACAGACTGACAGACTGACAGACTGACAGACTGACAGACTGACAGACTGACAGACTGACAGACTGACAGACTGACAGACTGACAGACTGACAGACTGACAGACTGACAGACTGACAGACTGACAGACTGACAGACTGACAGACTGACAGACTGACAGACTGACAGACTGACAGACTGACAGACTGACAGACTGACAGACTGACAGACTGACAGACTGACAGACTGACAGACTGACAGACTGACAGACTGACAGACTGACAGACTGACAGACTGACAGACTGACAGACTGACAGACTGACAGACTGACAGACTGACAGACTGACAGACTGACAGACTGACAGACTGACAGACTGACAGACTGACAGACTGACAGACTGACAGACTGACAGACTGACAGACTGACAGACTGACAGACTGACAGACTGACAGACTGACAGACTGACAGACTGACAGACTGACAGACTGACAGACTGACAGACTGACAGACTGACAGACTGACAGACTGACAGACTGACAGACTGACAGACTGACAGACTGACAGACTGACAGACTGACAGACTGACAGACTGACAGACTGACAGACTGACAGACTGACAGACTGACAGACTGACAGACTGACAGACTGACAGACTGACAGACTGACAGACTGACAGACTGACAGACTGACAGACTGACAGACTGACAGACTGACAGACTGACAGACTGACAGACTGACAGACTGACAGACTGACAGACTGACAGACTGACAGACTGACAGACTGACAGACTGACAGACTGACAGACTGACAGACTGACAGACTGACAGACTGACAGACTGACAGACTGACAGACTGACAGACTGACAGACTGACAGACTGACAGACTGACAGACTGACAGACTGACAGACTGACAGACTGACAGACTGACAGACTGACAGACTGACAGACTGACAGACTGACAGACTGACAGACTGACAGACTGACAGACTGACAGACTGACAGACTGACAGACTGACAGACTGACAGACTGACAGACTGACAGACTGACAGACTGACAGACTGACAGACTGACAGACTGACAGACTGACAGACTGACAGACTGACAGACTGACAGACTGACAGACTGACAGACTGACAGACTGACAGACTGACAGACTGACAGACTGACAGACTGACAGACTGACAGACTGACAGACTGACAGACTGACAGACTGACAGACTGACAGACTGACAGACTGACAGACTGACAGACTGACAGACTGACAGACTGACAGACTGACAGACTGACAGACTGACAGACTGACAGACTGACAGACTGACAGACTGACAGACTGACAGACTGACAGACTGACAGACTGACAGACTGACAGACTGACAGACTGACAGACTGACAGACTGACAGACTGACAGACTGACAGACTGACAGACTGACAGACTGACAGACTGACAGACTGACAGACTGACAGACTGACAGACTGACAGACTGACAGACTGACAGACTGACAGACTGACAGACTGACAGACTGACAGACTGACAGACTGACAGACTGACAGACTGACAGACTGACAGACTGACAGACTGACAGACTGACAGACTGACAGACTGACAGACTGACAGACTGACAGACTGACAGACTGACAGACTGACAGACTGACAGACTGACAGACTGACAGACTGACAGACTGACAGACTGACAGACTGACAGACTGACAGACTGACAGACTGACAGACTGACAGACTGACAGACTGACAGACTGACAGACTGACAGACTGACAGACTGACAGACTGACAGACTGACAGACTGACAGACTGACAGACTGACAGACTGACAGACTGACAGACTGACAGACTGACAGACTGACAGACTGACAGACTGACAGACTGACAGACTTTGACAGACTGACAGACTGACAGACTGACAGACTGACAGACTGACAGACTGACAGACTGACAGACTGACAGACTGACAGACTGACAGACTGACAGACTGACAGACTGACAGACTGACAGACTGACAGACTGACAGACTGACAGACTGACAGACTGACAGACTGACAGACTGACAGACTGACAGACTGACAGACTGACAGACTGACAGACTGACAGACTGACAGACTGACAGACTGACAGACTGACAGACTGACAGACTGACAGACTGACAGACTGACAGACTGACAGACTGACAGACTGACAGACTGACAGACTGACAGAGACTGACAGACTGACAGACTGACAGACTGACAGACTGACAGACTGACAGACTGACAGACTGACAGACTGACAGACTGACAGACTGACAGACTGACAGACTGACAGACTGACAGACTGACAGACTGACAGACTGACAGACTGACAGACTGACAGACTGACAGACTGACAGACTGACAGACTGACAGACTGACAGACTGACAGACTGACAGACTGACAGACTGACAGACTGACAGACTGACAGACTGACAGACTGACAGACTGACAGACTGACAGACTGACAGACTGACAGACTGACAGACTGACAGACTGACAGACTGACAGACTGACAGACTGACAGACTGACAGACTGACAGACTGACAGACTGACAGACTGACAGACTGACAGACTGACAGACTGACAGACTGACAGACTGACAGACTGACAGACTGACAGACTGACAGACTGACAGACTGACAGACTGACAGACTGACAGACTGACAGACAGACTGACAGACAGACTGACAGACTGACAGACTGACAGACTGACAGACTGACAGACTGACAGACTGACAGACTGACAGACTGACAGACTGACAGACTGACAGACTGACAGACTGACAGACTGACAGACTGACAGACTGACAGGACTGACAGACTGACAGACTGACAGACTGACAGACTGACAGACTGACAGACTGACAGACTGACAGACTGACAGACTGACAGACTGACAGACTGACAGACTGACAGACTGACAGACTGACAGACTGACAGACTGACAGACTGACAGACAGACTGACAGACTGACAGACTGACAGACTGACAGACTGACAGACTGACAGACTGACAGACTGACAGACTGACAGACTGACAGACTGACAGACTGACAGACTGACAGACTGACAGACTGACAGACTGACAGACTGACAGACTGACAGACTGACAGACTGAGAGACTGAGAGACTGACAGACTGACAGACTGACAGACTGACAGACTGACAGACTGACAGACTGACAGACTGAGAGACTGAGAGACTGACAGACTGACAGACTGACAGACTGACAGACTGACAGACTGACAGACTGACAGACTGACAGACTGACAGACTGACAGACTGACAGACTGACAGACTGACAGACTGACAGACTGACAGACTGACAGACTGACAGACTGACAGACTGACAGACTGACAGACTGACAGACTGACAGACTGACAGACTGACAGACTGACAGACTGACAGACTGACAGACTGACAGACTGACAGACTGACAGACTGACAGACTGACAGACTGACAGACTGACAGACTGACAGACTGACAGACTGACAGACTGACAGACTGACAGACTGAAGACTGACAGACTGACAGACTGACAGACTGACAGACTGACAGACTGACAGACTGACAGACTGACAGACTGACAGACTGACAGACTGACAGACTGACAGACTGACAGACTGACAGACTGACAGACTGACAGACTGACAGACTGACAGACTGACAGACTGACAGACTGACAGACTGACAGACTGACAGACTGACAGACTGACAGACTGACAGACTGACAGACTGACAGACTGACAGACTGACAGACTGACAGACTGACAGACTGACAGACTGACAGACTGACAGACTGACAGACTGACAGACTGACAGACTGACAGACTGACAGACTGACAGACTGACAGACTGACAGACTGACAGACTGACAGACTGACAGACTGACAGACTGACAGACTGACAGACTGACAGACTGACAGACTGACAGACTGACAGACTGACAGACTGACAGACTGACAGACTGACAGACTGACAGACTGACAGACTGACAGACTGACAGACTGACAGACTGACAGACTGACAGACTGACAGACTGACAGACTGACAGACTGACAGACTGACAGACTGACAGACTGACAGACTGACAGACTGACAGACTGACAGACTGACAGACTGACAGACTGACAGACTGACAGACTGACAGACTGACAGACTGACAGACTGACAGACTGACAGACTGACAGACTGACAGACTGACAGACTGACAGACTGACAGACTGACAGACTGACAGACTGACAGACTGACAGACTGACAGACTGACAGACTGACAGACTGACAGACTGACAGACTGACAGACTGACAGACTGACAGACTGACAGACTGACAGACTGACAGACTGACAGACTGACAGACTGACAGACTGACAGACTGACAGACTGACAGACTGACAGACTGACAGACTGACAGACTGACAGACTGACAGACTGACAGACTGACAGACTGACAGACTGACAGACTGACAGACTGACAGACTGACAGACTGACAGACTGACAGACTGACAGACTGACCGACTGACAGACTGACAGACTGACAGACTGACAGACTGACAGACTGACATACTGACAGACTGACAGACTGACAGACTGACAGACTGACAGACTGACAGACTGACAGACTGACAGACTGACAGACTGACAGACTGACAGACTGACAGACTGACAGACTGACAGACTGACAGACTGACAGACTGACAGACTGACAGACTGACAGACTGACAGACTGACAGACTGACAGACTGACAGACTGACAGACTGACAGACTGACAGACTGACAGACTGACAGACTGACAGACTGACAGACTGACAGACTGACAGACTGACAGACTGACAGACTGACAGACTGACAGACTGACAGACTGACAGACTGACAGACTGACAGACTGACAGACTGACAGACTGACAGACTGACAGACTGACAGACTGACAGACTGACAGACTGACAGACTGACAGACTGACAGACTGACAGACTGACAGACTGACAGACTGACAGACTGACAGACTGACAGACTGACAGACTGACAGACTGACAGACTGACAGACTGACAGACTGACAGACTGACAGACTGACAGACTGACAGACTGACAGACTGACAGACTGACAGACTGACAGACTGACAGACTGACAGACTGACAGACTGACAGACTGACAGACTGACAGACTGACAGACTGACAGACTGACAGACTGACAGACTGACAGACTGACAGACTGACAGACTGACAGACTGACAGACTGACAGACTGACAGACTGACAGACTGACAGACTGACAGACTGACAGACTGACAGACTGACAGACTGACAGACTGACAGACTGACAGACTGACAGACTGACAGACTGACAGACTGACAGACTGACAGACTGACAGACTGACAGACTGACAGACTGACAGACTGACAGACTGACAGACTGACAGACTGACAGACTGACAGACTGACAGACTGACAGACTGACAGACTGACAGACTGACAGACTGACAGACTGACAGACTGACAGACTGACAGACTGACAGACTGACAGACTGACAGACTGACAGACTGACAGACTGACAGACTGACAGACTGACAGACTGACAGACTGACAGACTGACAGACTGACAGACTGACAGACTGACAGACTGACAGACTGACAGACTGACAGACTGACAGACTGACAGACTGACAGACTGACAGACTGACAGACTGACAGACTGACAGACTGACAGACTGACAGACTGACAGACTGACAGACTGACAGACTGACAGACTGACAGACTGACAGACTGACAGACTGACAGACTGACAGACTGACAGACTGACAGACTGACAGACTGACAGACTGACAGACTGACAGACTGACAGACTGACAGACTGACAGACTGACAGACTGACAGACTGACAGACTGACAGACTGACAGACTGACAGACTGACAGACTGACAGACTGACAGACTGACAGACTGACAGACTGACAGACTGACAGACTGACAGACTGACAGACTGACAGACTGACAGACTGACAGACTGACAGACTGACAGACTGACAGACTGACAGACTGACAGACTGACAGACTGACAGACTGACAGACTGACAGACTGACAGACTGACAGACTGACAGACTGACAGACTGACAGACTGACAGACTGACAGACTGACAGACTGACAGACTGACAGACTGACAGACTGACAGACTGACAGACTGACAGACTGACAGACTGACAGACTGACAGACTGACAGACTGACAGACTGACAGACTGACAGACTGACAGACTGACAGACTGACAGACTGACAGACTGACAGACTGACAGACTGACAGACTGACAGACTGACAGACTGACAGACTGACAGACTGACAGACTGACAGACTGACAGACTGACAGACTGACAGACTGACAGACTGACAGACTGACAGACTGACAGACTGACAGACTGACAGACTGACAGACTGACAGACTGACAGACTGACAGACTGACAGACTGACAGACTGACAGACTGACAGACTGACAGACTGACAGACTGACAGACTGACAGACTGACAGACTGACAGACTGACAGACTGACAGACTGACAGACTGACAGACTGACAGACTGACAGACTGACAGACTGACAGACTGACAGACTGACAGACTGACAGACTGACAGACTGACAGACTGACAGACTGACAGACTGACAGACTGACAGACTGACAGACTGACAGACTGACAGACTGACAGACTGACAGACTGACAGACTGACAGACTGACAGACTGACAGACTGACAGACTGACAGACTGACAGACTGACAGACTGACAGACTGACAGACTGACAGACTGACAGACTGACAGACTGACAGACTGACAGACTGACAGACTGACAGACTGACAGACTGACAGACTGACAGACTGACAGACTGACAGACTGACAGACTGACAGACTGACAGACTGACAGACTGACAGACTGACAGACTGACAGACTGACAGACTGACAGACTGACAGACTGACAGACTGACAGACTGACAGACTGACAGACTGACAGACTGACAGACTGACAGACTGACAGACTGACAGACTGACAGACTGACAGACTGACAGACTGACAGACTGACAGACTGACAGACTGACAGACTGACAGACTGACAGACTGACAGACTGACAGACTGACAGACTGACAGACTGACAGACTGACAGACTGACAGACTGACAGACTGACAGACTGACAGACTGACAGACTGACAGACTGACAGACTGACAGACTGACAGACTGACAGACTGACAGACTGACAGACTGACAGACTGACAGACTGACAGACTGACAGACTGACAGACTGACAGACTGACAGACTGACAGACTGACAGACTGACAGACTGACAGACTGACAGACTGACAGACTGACAGACTGACAGACTGACAGACTGACAGACTGACAGACTGACAGACTGACAGACTGACAGACTGACAGACTGACAGACTGACAGACTGACAGACTGACAGACTGACAGACTGACAGACTGACAGACTGACAGACTGACAGACTGACAGACTGACAGACTGACAGACTGACAGACTGACAGACTGACAGACTGACAGACTGACAGACTGACAGACTGACAGACTGACAGACTGACAGACTGACAGACTGACAGACTGACAGACTGACAGACTGACAGACTGACAGACTGACAGACTGACAGACTGACAGACTGACAGACTGACAGACTGACAGACTGACAGACTGACAGACTGACAGACTGACAGACTGACAGACTGACAGACTGACAGACTGACAGACTGACAGACTGACAGACTGACAGACTGACAGACTGACAGACTGACAGACTGACAGACTGACAGACTGACAGACTGACAGACTGACAGACTGACAGACTGACAGACTGACAGACTGACAGACTGACAGACTGACAGACTGACAGACTGACAGACTGACAGACTGACAGACTGACAGACTGACAGACTGACAGACTGACAGACTGACAGACTGACAGACTGACAGACTGACAGACTGACAGACTGACAGACTGACAGACTGACAGACTGACAGACTGACAGACTGACAGACTGACAGACTGACAGACTGACAGACTGACAGACTGACAGACTGACAGACTGACAGACTGACAGACTGACAGACTGACAGACTGACAGACTGACAGACTGACAGACTGACAGACTGACAGACTGACAGACTGACAGACTGACAGACTGACAGACTGACAGACTGACAGACTGACAGACTGACAGACTGACAGACTGACAGACTGACAGACTGACAGACTGACAGACTGACAGACTGACAGACTGACAGACTGACAGACTGACAGACTGACAGACTGACAGACTGACAGACTGACAGACTGACAGACTGACAGACTGACAGACTGACAGACTGACAGACTGACAGACTGACAGACTGACAGACTGACAGACTGACAGACTGACAGACTGACAGACTGACAGACTGACAGACTGACAGACTGACAGACTGACAGACTGACAGACTGACAGACTGACAGACTGACAGACTGACAGACTGACAGACTGACAGACTGACAGACTGACAGACTGACAGACTGACAGACTGACAGACTGACAGACTGACAGACTGACAGACTGACAGACTGACAGACTGACAGACTGACAGACTGACAGACTGACAGACTGACAGACTGACAGACTGACAGACTGACAGACTGACAGACTGACAGACTGACAGACTGACAGACTGACAGACTGACAGACTGACAGACTGACAGACTGACAGACTGACAGACTGACAGACTGACAGACTGACAGACTGACAGACTGACAGACTGACAGACTGACAGACTGACAGACTGACAGACTGACAGACTGACAGACTGACAGACTGACAGACTGACAGACTGACAGACTGACAGACTGACAGACTGACAGACTGACAGACTGACAGACTGACAGACTGACAGACTGACAGACTGACAGACTGACAGACTGACAGACTGACAGACTGACAGACTGACAGACTGACAGACTGACAGACTGACAGACTGACAGACTGACAGACTGACAGACTGACAGACTGACAGACTGACAGACTGACAGACTGACAGACTGACAGACTGACAGACTGACAGACTGACAGACTGACAGACTGACAGACTGACAGACTGACAGACTGACAGACTGACAGACTGACAGACTGACAGACTGACAGACTGACAGACTGACAGACTGACAGACTGACAGACTGACAGACTGACAGACTGACAGACTGACAGACTGACAGACTGACAGACTGACAGACTGACAGACTGACAGACTGACAGACTGACAGACTGACAGACTGACAGACTGACAGACTGACAGACTGACAGACTGACAGACTGACAGACTGACAGACTGACAGACTGACAGACTGACAGACTGACAGACTGACAGACTGACAGACTGACAGACTGACAGACTGACAGACTGACAGACTGACAGACTGACAGACTGACAGACTGACAGACTGACAGACTGACAGACTGACAGACTGACAGACTGACAGACTGACAGACTGACAGACTGACAGACTGACAGACTGACAGACTGACAGACTGACAGACTGACAGACTGACAGACTGACAGACTGACAGACTGACAGACTGACAGACTGACAGACTGACAGACTGACAGACTGACAGACTGACAGACTGACAGACTGACAGACTGACAGACTGACAGACTGACAGACTGACAGACTGACAGACTGACAGACTGACAGACTGACAGACTGACAGACTGACAGACTGACAGACTGACAGACTGACAGACTGACAGACTGACAGACTGACAGACTGACAGACTGACAGACTGACAGACTGACAGACTGACAGACTGACAGACTGACAGACTGACAGACTGACAGACTGACAGACTGACAGACTGACAGACTGACAGACTGACAGACTGACAGACTGACAGACTGACAGACTGACAGACTGACAGACTGACAGACTGACAGACTGACAGACTGACAGACTGACAGACTGACAGACTGACAGACTGACAGACTGACAGACTGACAGACTGACAGACTGACAGACTGACAGACTGACAGACTGACAGACTGACAGACTGACAGACTGACAGACTGACAGACTGACAGACTGACAGACTGACAGACTGACAGACTGACAGACTGACAGACTGACAGACTGACAGACTGACAGACTGACAGACTGACAGACTGACAGACTGACAGACTGACAGACTGACAGACTGACAGACTGACAGACTGACAGACTGACAGACTGACAGACTGACAGACTGACAGACTGACAGACTGACAGACTGACAGACTGACAGACTGACAGACTGACAGACTGACAGACTGACAGACTGACAGACTGACAGACTGACAGACTGACAGACTGACAGACTGACAGACTGACAGACTGACAGACTGACAGACTGACAGACTGACAGACTGACAGACTGACAGACTGACAGACTGACAGACTGACAGACTGACAGACTGACAGACTGACAGACTGACAGACTGACAGACTGACAGACTGACAGACTGACAGACTGACAGACTGACAGACTGACAGACTGACAGACTGACAGACTGACAGACTGACAGACTGACAGACTGACAGACTGACAGACTGACAGACTGACAGACTGACAGACTGACAGACTGACAGACTGACAGACTGACAGACTGACAGACTGACAGACTGACAGACTGACAGACTGACAGACTGACAGACTGACAGACTGACAGACTGACAGACTGACAGACTGACAGACTGACAGACTGACAGACTGACAGACTGACAGACTGACAGACTGACAGACTGACAGACTGACAGACTGACAGACTGACAGACTGACAGACTGACAGACTGACAGACTGACAGACTGACAGACTGACAGACTGACAGACTGACAGACTGACAGACTGACAGACTGACAGACTGACAGACTGACAGACTGACAGACTGACAGACTGACAGACTGACAGACTGACAGACTGACAGACTGACAGACTGACAGACTGACAGACTGACAGACTGACAGACTGACAGACTGACAGACTGACAGACTGACAGACTGACAGACTGACAGACTGACAGACTGACAGACTGACAGACTGACAGACTGACAGACTGACAGACTGACAGACTGACAGACTGACAGACTGACAGACTGACAGACTGACAGACTGACAGACTGACAGACTGACAGACTGACAGACTGACAGACTGACAGACTGACAGACTGACAGACTGACAGACTGACAGACTGACAGACTGACAGACTGACAGACTGACAGACTGACAGACTGACAGACTGACAGACTGACAGACTGACAGACTGACAGACTGACAGACTGACAGACTGACAGACTGACAGACTGACAGACTGACAGACTGACAGACTGACAGACTGACAGACTGACAGACTGACAGACTGACAGACTGACAGACTGACAGACTGACAGACTGACAGACTGACAGACTGACAGACTGACAGACTGACAGACTGACAGACTGACAGACTGACAGACTGACAGACTGACAGACTGACAGACTGACAGACTGACAGACTGACAGACTGACAGACTGACAGACTGACAGACTGACAGACTGACAGACTGACAGACTGACAGACTGACAGACTGACAGACTGACAGACTGACAGACTGACAGACTGACAGACTGACAGACTGACAGACTGACAGACTGACAGACTGACAGACTGACAGACTGACAGACTGACAGACTGACAGACTGACAGACTGACAGACTGACAGACTGACAGACTGACAGACTGACAGACTGACAGACTGACAGACTGACAGACTGACAGACTGACAGACTGACAGACTGACAGACTGACAGACTGACAGACTGACAGACTGACAGACTGACAGACTGACAGACTGACAGACTGACAGACTGACAGACTGACAGACTGACAGACTGACAGACTGACAGACTGACAGACTGACAGACTGACAGACTGACAGACTGACAGACTGACAGACTGACAGACTGACAGACTGACAGACTGACAGACTGACAGACTGACAGACTGACAGACTGACAGACTGACAGACTGACAGACTGACAGACTGACAGACTGACAGACTGACAGACTGACAGACTGACAGACTGACAGACTGACAGACTGACAGACTGACAGACTGACAGACTGACAGACTGACAGACTGACAGACTGACAGACTGACAGACTGACAGACTGACAGACTGACAGACTGACAGACTGACAGACTGACAGACTGACAGACTGACAGACTGACAGACTGACAGACTGACAGACTGACAGACTGACAGACTGACAGACTGACAGACTGACAGACTGACAGACTGACAGACTGACAGACTGACAGACTGACAGACTGACAGACTGACAGACTGACAGACTGACAGACTGACAGACTGACAGACTGACAGACTGACAGACTGACAGACTGACAGACTGACAGACTGACAGACTGACAGACTGACAGACTGACAGACTGACAGACTGACAGACTGACAGACTGACAGACTGACAGACTGACAGACTGACAGACTGACAGACTGACAGACTGACAGACTGACAGACTGACAGACTGACAGACTGACAGACTGACAGACTGACAGACTGACAGACTGACAGACTGACAGACTGACAGACTGACAGACTGACAGACTGACAGACTGACAGACTGACAGACTGACAGACTGACAGACTGACAGACTGACAGACTGACAGACTGACAGACTGACAGACTGACAGACTGACAGACTGACAGACTGACAGACTGACAGACTGACAGACTGACAGACTGACAGACTGACAGACTGACAGACTGACAGACTGACAGACTGACAGACTGACAGACTGACAGACTGACAGACTGACAGACTGACAGACTGACAGACTGACAGACTGACAGACTGACAGACTGACAGACTGACAGACTGACAGACTGACAGACTGACAGACTGACAGACTGACAGACTGACAGACTGACAGACTGACAGACTGACAGACTGACAGACTGACAGACTGACAGACTGACAGACTGACAGACTGACAGACTGACAGACTGACAGACTGACAGACTGACAGACTGACAGACTGACAGACTGACAGACTGACAGACTGACAGACTGACAGACTGACAGACTGACAGACTGACAGACTGACAGACTGACAGACTGACAGACTGACAGACTGACAGACTGACAGACTGACAGACTGACAGACTGACAGACTGACAGACTGACAGACTGACAGACTGACAGACTGACAGACTGACAGACTGACAGACTGACAGACTGACAGACTGACAGACTGACAGACTGACAGACTGACAGACTGACAGACTGACAGACTGACAGACTGACAGACTGACAGACTGACAGACTGACAGACTGACAGACTGACAGACTGACAGACTGACAGACTGACAGACTGACAGACTGACAGACTGACAGACTGACAGACTGACAGACTGACAGACTGACAGACTGACAGACTGACAGACTGACAGACTGACAGACTGACAGACTGACAGACTGACAGACTGACAGACTGACAGACTGACAGACTGACAGACTGACAGACTGACAGACTGACAGACTGACAGACTGACAGACTGACAGACTGACAGACTGACAGACTGACAGACTGACAGACTGACAGACTGACAGACTGACAGACTGACAGACTGACAGACTGACAGACTGACAGACTGACAGACTGACAGACTGACAGACTGACAGACTGACAGACTGACAGACTGACAGACTGACAGACTGACAGACTGACAGACTGACAGACTGACAGACTGACAGACTGACAGACTGACAGACTGACAGACTGACAGACTGACAGACTGACAGACTGACAGACTGACAGACTGACAGACTGACAGACTGACAGACTGACAGACTGACAGACTGACAGACTGACAGACTGACAGACTGACAGACTGACAGACTGACAGACTGACAGACTGACAGACTGACAGACTGACAGACTGACAGACTGACAGACTGACAGACTGACAGACTGACAGACTGACAGACTGACAGACTGACAGACTGACAGACTGACAGACTGACAGACTGACAGACTGACAGACTGACAGACTGACAGACTGACAGACTGACAGACTGACAGACTGACAGACTGACAGACTGACAGACTGACAGACTGACAGACTGACAGACTGACAGACTGACAGACTGACAGACTGACAGACTGACAGACTGACAGACTGACAGACTGACAGACTGACAGACTGACAGACTGACAGACTGACAGACTGACAGACTGACAGACTGACAGACTGACAGACTGACAGACTGACAGACTGACAGACTGACAGACTGACAGACTGACAGACTGACAGACTGACAGACTGACAGACTGACAGACTGACAGACTGACAGACTGACAGACTGACAGACTGACAGACTGACAGACTGACAGACTGACAGACTGACAGACTGACAGACTGACAGACTGACAGACTGACAGACTGACAGACTGACAGACTGACAGACTGACAGACTGACAGACTGACAGACTGACAGACTGACAGACTGACAGACTGACAGACTGACAGACTGACAGACTGACAGACTGACAGACTGACAGACTGACAGACTGACAGACTGACAGACTGACAGACTGACAGACTGACAGACTGACAGACTGACAGACTGACAGACTGACAGACTGACAGACTGACAGACTGACAGACTGACAGACTGACAGACTGACAGACTGACAGACTGACAGACTGACAGACTGACAGACTGACAGACTGACAGACTGACAGACTGACAGACTGACAGACTGACAGACTGACAGACTGACAGACTGACAGACTGACAGACTGACAGACTGACAGACTGACAGACTGACAGACTGACAGACTGACAGACTGACAGACTGACAGACTGACAGACTGACAGACTGACAGACTGACAGACTGACAGACTGACAGACTGACAGACTGACAGACTGACAGACTGACAGACTGACAGACTGACAGACTGACAGACTGACAGACTGACAGACTGACAGACTGACAGACTGACAGACTGACAGACTGACAGACTGACAGACTGACAGACTGACAGACTGACAGACTGACAGACTGACAGACTGACAGACTGACAGACTGACAGACTGACAGACTGACAGACTGACAGACTGACAGACTGACAGACTGACAGACTGACAGACTGACAGACTGACAGACTGACAGACTGACAGACTGACAGACTGACAGACTGACAGACTGACAGACTGACAGACTGACAGACTGACAGACTGACAGACTGACAGACTGACAGACTGACAGACTGACAGACTGACAGACTGACAGACTGACAGACTGACAGACTGACAGACTGACAGACTGACAGACTGACAGACTGACAGACTGACAGACTGACAGACTGACAGACTGACAGACTGACAGACTGACAGACTGACAGACTGACAGACTGACAGACTGACAGACTGACAGACTGACAGACTGACAGACTGACAGACTGACAGACTGACAGACTGACAGACTGACAGACTGACAGACTGACAGACTGACAGACTGACAGACTGACAGACTGACAGACTGACAGACTGACAGACTGACAGACTGACAGACTGACAGACTGACAGACTGACAGACTGACAGACTGACAGACTGACAGACTGACAGACTGACAGACTGACAGACTGACAGACTGACAGACTGACAGACTGACAGACTGACAGACTGACAGACTGACAGACTGACAGACTGACAGACTGACAGACTGACAGACTGACAGACTGACAGACTGACAGACTGACAGACTGACAGACTGACAGACTGACAGACTGACAGACTGACAGACTGACAGACTGACAGACTGACAGACTGACAGACTGACAGACTGACAGACTGACAGACTGACAGACTGACAGACTGACAGACTGACAGACTGACAGACTGACAGACTGACAGACTGACAGACTGACAGACTGACAGACTGACAGACTGACAGACTGACAGACTGACAGACTGACAGACTGACAGACTGACAGACTGACAGACTGACAGACTGACAGACTGACAGACTGACAGACTGACAGACTGACAGACTGACAGACTGACAGACTGACAGACTGACAGACTGACAGACTGACAGACTGACAGACTGACAGACTGACAGACTGACAGACTGACAGACTGACAGACTGACAGACTGACAGACTGACAGACTGACAGACTGACAGACTGACAGACTGACAGACTGACAGACTGACAGACTGACAGACTGACAGACTGACAGACTGACAGACTGACAGACTGACAGACTGACAGACTGACAGACTGACAGACTGACAGACTGACAGACTGACAGACTGACAGACTGACAGACTGACAGACTGACAGACTGACAGACTGACAGACTGACAGACTGACAGACTGACAGACTGACAGACTGACAGACTGACAGACTGACAGACTGACAGACTGACAGACTGACAGACTGACAGACTGACAGACTGACAGACTGACAGACTGACAGACTGACAGACTGACAGACTGACAGACTGACAGACTGACAGACTGACAGACTGACAGACTGACAGACTGACAGACTGACAGACTGACAGACTGACAGACTGACAGACTGACAGACTGACAGACTGACAGACTGACAGACTGACAGACTGACAGACTGACAGACTGACAGACTGACAGACTGACAGACTGACAGACTGACAGACTGACAGACTGACAGACTGACAGACTGACAGACTGACAGACTGACAGACTGACAGACTGACAGACTGACAGACTGACAGACTGACAGACTGACTGACTGACAGACTGACAGATGACAGACTGACAGACTGACAGACTGACAGACTGACAGACTGACAGACTGACAGACTGACAGACTGACAGACTGACAGACTGACAGACTGACAGACTGACAGACTGACAGACTGACAGACTGACAGACTGACAGACTGACAGACTGACAGACTGACAGACTGACAGACTGACAGACTGACAGACTGACAGACTGACAGACTGACAGACTGACAGACTGACAGACTGACAGACTGACAGACTGACAGACTGACAGACTGACAGACTGACAGACTGACAGACTGACAGACTGACAGACTGACAGACTGACAGACTGACAGACTGACAGACTGACAGACTGACAGACTGACAGACTGACAGACTGACAGACTGACAGACTGACAGACTGACAGACTGACAGACTGACAGACTGACAGACTGACAGACTGACAGACTGACAGACTGACAGACTGACAGACTGACAGACTGACAGACTGACAGACTGACAGACTGACAGACTGACAGACTGACAGACTGACAGACTGACAGACTGACAGACTGACAGACTGACAGACTGACAGACTGACAGACTGACAGACTGACAGACTGACAGACTGACAGACTGACAGACTGACAGACTGACAGACTGACAGACTGACAGACTGACAGACTGACAGACTGACAGACTGACAGACTGACAGACTGACAGACTGACAGACTGACAGACTGACAGACTGACAGACTGACAGACTGACAGACTGACAGACTGACAGACTGACAGACTGACAGACTGACAGACTGACAGACTGACAGACTGACAGACTGACAGACTGACAGACTGACAGACTGACAGACTGACAGACTGACAGACTGACAGACTGACAGACTGACAGACTGACAGACTGACAGACTGACAGACTGACAGACTGACAGACTGACAGACTGACAGACTGACAGACTGACAGACTGACAGACTGACAGACTGACAGACTGACAGACTGACAGACTGACAGACTGACAGACTGACAGACTGACAGACTGACAGACTGACAGACTGACAGACTGACAGACTGACAGACTGACAGACTGACAGACTGACAGACTGACAGACTGACAGACTGACAGACTGACAGACTGACAGACTGACAGACTGACAGACTGACAGACTGACAGACTGACAGACTGACAGACTGACAGACTGACAGACTGACAGACTGACAGACTGACAGACTGACAGACTGACAGACTGACAGACTGACAGACTGACAGACTGACAGACTGACAGACTGACAGACTGACAGACTGACAGACTGACAGACTGACAGACTGACAGACTGACAGACTGACAGACTGACAGACTGACAGACTGACAGACTGACAGACTGACAGACTGACAGACTGACAGACTGACAGACTGACAGACTGACAGACTGACAGACTGACAGACTGACAGACTGACAGACTGACAGACTGACAGACTGACAGACTGACAGACTGACAGACTGACAGACTGACAGACTGACAGACTGACAGACTGACAGACTGACAGACTGACAGACTGACAGACTGACAGACTGACAGACTGACAGACTGACAGACTGACAGACTGACAGACTGACAGACTGACAGACTGACAGACTGACAGACTGACAGACTGACAGACTGACAGACTGACAGACTGACAGACTGACAGACTGACAGACTGACAGACTGACAGACTGACAGACTGACAGACTGACAGACTGACAGACTGACAGACTGACAGACTGACAGACTGACAGACTGACAGACTGACAGACTGACAGACTGACAGACTGACAGACTGACAGACTGACAGACTGACAGACTGACAGACTGACAGACTGACAGACTGACAGACTGACAGACTGACAGACTGACAGACTGACAGACTGACAGACTGACAGACTGACAGACTGACAGACTGACAGACTGACAGACTGACAGACTGACAGACTGACAGACTGACAGACTGACAGACTGACAGACTGACAGACTGACAGACTGACAGACTGACAGACTGACAGACTGACAGACTGACAGACTGACAGACTGACAGACTGACAGACTGACAGACTGACAGACTGACAGACTGACAGACTGACAGACTGACAGACTGACAGACTGACAGACTGACAGACTGACAGACTGACAGACTGACAGACTGACAGACTGACAGACTGACAGACTGACAGACTGACAGACTGACAGACTGACAGACTGACAGACTGACAGACTGACAGACTGACAGACTGACAGACTGACAGACTGACAGACTGACAGACTGACAGACTGACAGACTGACAGACTGACAGACTGACAGACTGACAGACTGACAGACTGACAGACTGACAGACTGACAGACTGACAGACTGACAGACTGACAGACTGACAGACTGA
>CAJVCO010000346.1:0-25065 GCA_910595825.1 Philhelius pedissequus
ATGGATTAAAAGGTGGCAGTTCCAAGATCACGAATATATAATTTTTTAAGTCGCTGGGGCAAGTAGTTTAGCCGCAAATCGAATTTTAAGGGACAGAAAAAGTGTAAAGTTTGATGGGTCTAGGACGCATAGTTTAGCCGGAAAACGCGTTTAAAGATAAAAATGTCCAAATTTTTTAAAATTAGTTTTTTCGTGTCATTCGTTACATGGATTAAAAGGTGGCAGTTCCAAGATCACGAATATATAATTTTTAAGTCGCTAGGGCAAGTAGTTTAGCCGCAAATCGAATTTTAAGGGACAGAAAAAGTGTAAAGTTTGATGGGTCTAGGACGCATAGTTTAGCCGGAAAACGCGTTTTAAAGATAAAAATGTCCAATTTTTTTAAATTAGTTTTTCGTGTCATTCGTTACATGGATTAAAAGGTGGCAGTTCCAAGATCACGAATATATAATTTTTTAAGTCGCTGGGGCAAGTAGTTTTAGCCGCAAATCGAATTTTAAGGGACAGAAAAAGTGTAAAGTTTGATGGGTCTAGGACGCATAGTTTAGCCGGAAAACGCGTTTTAAAGATAAAAATGTCCAAATTTTTTAAAATTAGTTTTTCGTGTCATTCGTTACATGGATTAATAGGTTGGCAGTTCCAAGATCACGAATATATAATTTTTAAGTCGCTGGGGCAAGTAGTTTAGCCGCAAATCGAATTTTAAGGGACAGAAAAAGTGTAAAGTTTGATGGGTCTAGGACGCATAGTTTAGCCGGAAAACGCGTTTAAAGATAAAAATGTCCAATTTTTTTAAAATTAGTTTTTTCGTGTCATTCGTTACATGGATTAAAAGGTGGCAGTTCCAAGATCACGAATATATAATTTTTAAGTCGCTGGGGCAAGTAGTTTAGCCACAAATCGAATTTTAAGGGACAGAAAAAGTGTAAAGTTTGATGGGTCTAGGACGCATAGTTTAGCCGGAAAACGCGTTTTAAAGATAAAAATGTCCAATTTTTTTAAAATTAGTTTTTCGTGTCATTTGTTACATGGATTAAAAGGTGGCAGTTCCAAGATCACGAATATATAATTTTTAAGTCGCTGGGGCAAGTAGTTTAGCCGCAAATCGAATTTTAAGGGACAGAAAAAGTGTAAAGTTTGATGGGTCTAGGACGCATAGTTTAGCCGGAAAACGCGTTTAAAGATAAAAATGTCCAAATTTTTTAAAATTAGTTTTTCGTGTCATTCGTTACATGGATTAAAAGGTGGCAGTTCCAAGATCACGAATATATAATTTTTAAGTCGCTGGGGCAAGTAGTTTAGCCGCAAATCGAATTTTAAGGGACAGAAAAAGTGTAAAGTTTGATGGGTCTAGGACGCATAGTTTAGCCGGAAAACGCGTTTAAAGATAAAAATGTCCAAATTTTTTAAAATTAGTTTTTCGTGTCATTCGTTACATGGATTAAAAGGTGGCAGTTCCTAAGATCACGAATATATAATTTTTAAGTCGCTGGGGCAAGTAGTTTAGCCGCAAATCGAATTTTAAGGGACAGAAAAAGTGTAAAGTTTGATGGGTCTAGGACGCATAGTTTAGCCGGAAAACGCGTTTAAAGATAAAAATGTCCAATTTTTTTAAAATTAGTTTTTCGTGTCATTCGTTATATGGATTAAAAGGTGGCAGTTCCAAGATCACGAATATATAATTTTTAAGTCGCTGGGGCAAGTAGTTTAGCCGCAAATCGAATTTTAAGGGACAGAAAAAGTGTAAAGTTTGATGGGTCTAGGACGCATAGTTTAGCCGGAAAACGCGTTTAAAGATAAAAATGTCCAATTTTTTTAAAATTAGTTTTTCGTGTCATTTGTTACATGGATTAAAAGGTGGCAGTTCCAAGATCACGAATATATAATTTTTAAGTCGCTGGGGCAAGTAGTTTAGCCGCAAATCGAATTTTAAGGGACAGAAAAAGTGTAAAGTTTGATGGGTCTAGGACGCATAGTTTAGCCGGAAAACGCGTTTAAAGATAAAAATGTCCAAATTTTTTAAAATTAGTTTTTCGTGTCATTCGTTACATGGATTAAAAGGTGGCAGTTCCAAGATCACGAATATATAATTTTTAAGTCGCTAGGGCAAGTAGTTTAGCCGCAAATCGAATTTTAAGGGACAGAAAAAGTGTAAAGTTTGATGGGTCTAGGACGCATAGTTTAGCCGGAAAACGCGTTTAAAGATAAAAATGTCCAATTTTTTTAAAATTAGTTTTCGTGTCATTCGTTACATGGATTAAAAGGTGGCAGTTCCAAGATCACGAATATATAATTTTTAAGTCGCTGGGGCAAGTAGTTTAGCCGCAAATCGAATTTTTAAGGGACAGAAAAAGTGTAAAGTTTGATGGGTCTAGGACGCATAGTTTAGCCGGAAAACGCGTTTAAAGATAAAAATGTCCAATTTTTTTAAAATTAGTTTTTCGTGTCATTCGTTACATGATTAAAAGGTCGCAGTTCCAAGATCACGAATATATAATTTTTAAGTCGCTAGGGCAAGTAGTTTAGCCGCAAATCGAATTTTAAGGGACAGAAAAAGTGTAAAGTTTGATGGGTCTAGGACGCATAGTTTAGCCGGAAAACGCGTTTAAAGATAAAAATGTCCAAATTTTTTAAAATTAGTTTTTCGTGTCATTCGTTACATGGATTAAAAGGTGCAGTTCCAAGATCACGAATATATAATTTTTAAGTCGCTGGGGCAAGTAGTTTAGCCGCAAATCGAATTTTAAGGGACAGAAAAAGTGTAAAGTTTGATGGTCTAGGACGCATAGTTTAGCCGGAAAACGCGTTTAAAGATAAAAATGTCCAATTTTTTTAAAATTAGTTTTTCGTGTCATTCGTTACATGGATTAAAAGGTGGCAGTTCCAAGATCACGAATATATAATTTTTAAGTCGCTGGGGCAAGTAGTTTAGCCGCAAATCGATTTTAAGGGACAGAAAAAGTGTAAAGTTTGATGGGTCTAGGACGCATAGTTTAGCCGGAAAACGCGTTTAAAGATAAAAATGTCCAATTTTTTTAAAATTAGTTTTTTCGTGTCATTTGTTACATGGATTAAAAGGTGGCAGTTCCAAGATCACGAATATATAATTTTTAAGTCGCTGGGGCAAGTAGTTTAGCCGCAAATCGAATTTTAAGGGACAGAAAAAGTGTAAAGTTTGATGGGTCTAGGACGCATAGTTTAGCCGGAAAACGCGTTTAAAGATAAAAATGTCCAAATTTTTTAAAAATTAGTTTTTCGTGTCATTCGTTACATGGATTAAAAGGTGGCAGTTCCAAGATCACGAATATATAATTTTTAAGTCGCTGGGGCAAGTAGTTTAGCCGCAAATCGAATTTTAAGGGACAGAAAAAGTGTAAAGTTTGATGGGTCTAGGACGCATAGTTTAGCCGGAAAACGCGTTTAAAGATAAAAATGTCCAAATTTTTTAAAATTAGTTTTTCGTGTCATTCGTTACATGGATTAAAAGGTGGCAGTTCCAAGATCACGAATATATAATTTTTAAGTCGCTGGGGCAAGTAGTTTAGCCGCAAATCGAATTTTAAGGGACAGAAAAAGTGTAAAGTTTGATGGGTCTAGGACGCATAGTTTAGCCGGAAAACGCGTTTAAAGATAAAAATGTCCAATTTTTTTAAAATTAGTTTTTCGTGTCATTCGTTACATGGATTAAAAGGTGGTAGTTCCAAGATCACGGTATATAATTTTTAAGTCGCTGGGGCAAGTAGTTTAGCCGCAAATCGAATTTTAAGGGACAGAAAAAGTGTAAAGTTTGATGGGTCTAGGACGCATAGTTTAGCCGGAAAACGCGTTTCGTTTAAAGATAAAAATGTCCAATTTTTTTAAAATTAGTTTTTCGTGTCATTTGTTACATGGATTAAAAGGTGGCAGTTCCAAGATCACGAATATATAATTTTTAAGTCGCTGGGGCAAGTAGTTTAGCCGCAAATCGAATTTTAAGGGACAGAAAAAGTGTAAAGTTTGATGGGTCTAGGACGCATAGTTTAGCCGGAAAACGCGTTTAAAGATAAAAATGTCCAAATTTTTTAAAATTAGTTTTTCGTGTCATTCGTTACATGGATTAAAAGGTGGCAGTTCCAAGATCACGAATATATAATTTTTAAGTCGCTAGGGCAAGTAGTTTAGCCGCAAATCGAATTTTAAGGGACAGAAAAAGTGTAAAGTTTGATGGGTCTAGGACGCATAGTTTAGCCGGAAACGCGTTTAAAGATAAAATGTCCAATTTTTTTAAAATTAGTTTTTCGTGTCATTCGTTACATGGATTAAAAGGTGGCAGTTCCAAGATCACGAATATATAATTTTTAAGTCGCTGGGGCAAGTAGTTTAGCCGCAAATCGAATTTTAAGGGACAGAAAAAGTGTAAAGTTTGATGGGTCTAGGACGCATAGTTTAGCCGGAAAACGCGTTTAAAGATAAAAATGTCCAATTTTTTTAAAATTAGTTTTTCGTGTCATTCGTTACATGGATTAAAAGGTGGCAGTTCCAAGATCACGAATATATAATTTTTAAGTCGCTAGGGCAAGTAGTTTAGCCGCAAATCGAATTTTAAGGGACAGAAAAAGTGTAAAGTTTGATGGGTCTGGGACGCATAGTTTAGCCGGAAAACGCGTTTAAAGATAAAAATGTCCAAATTTTTTAAAATTAGTTTTTCGTGTCATTCGTTACATGGATTAAAAGGTGGCAGTTCCAAGATCACGAATATATAATTTTTAAGTCGCTGGGGCAAGTAGTTTAGCCGCAAATCGAATTTTAAGGGACAGAAAAAGTGTAAAGTTTGATGGGTCTAGGACGCATAGTTTAGCCGGAAAACGCGTTTAAAGATAAAAATGTCCAATTTTTTAAAATTAGTTTTTCGTGTCATTCGTTACATGGATTAAAAGGTGGCAGTTCCAAGATCACGAATATATAATTTTTAAGTCGCTGGGGCAAGTAGTTTAGCCGCAAATCGAATTTTAAGGGACAGAAAAAGTGTAAAGTTTGATGGGTCTAGGACGCATAGTTTAGCCGGAAAACGCGTTTAAAGATAAAAATGTCCAATTTTTTTAAAATTAGTTTTTCGTGTCATTTGTTACATGGATTAAAAGGTGGCAGTTCCAAGATCACGATATATAATTTTTAAGTCGCTGGGGCAAGTAGTTTAGCCGCAAATCGAATTTTAAGGGACAGAAAAAGTGTAAAGTTTGATGGGTCTAGGACGCATAGTTTAGCCGGAAAACGCGTTTAAAGATAAAAATGTCCAAATTTTTTAAAATTAGTTTTTCGTGTCATTCGTTACATGGATTAAAAGGTGGCAGTTCCAAGATCACGAATATATAATTTTTAAGTCGCTGGGGCAAGTAGTTTAGCCGCAAATCGAATTTTAAGGGACAGAAAAAGTGTAAAGTTTGATGGGTCTAGGACGCATAGTTTAGCCGGAAAACGCGTTTAAAGATAAAAATGTCCAAATTTTTTAAAATTAGTTTTTCGTGTCATTCGTTACATGGATTAAAAGGTGGCAGTTCCAAGATCACGAATATATAATTTTTAAGTCGCTGGGGCAAGTAGTTTAGCCGCAAATCGAATTTTAAGGGACAGAAAAAGTGTAAAGTTTGATGGGTCTAGGACGCATAGTTTAGCCGGAAAACGCGTTTAAAGATAAAAATGTCCAATTTTTTTAAAATTAGTTTTTCGTGTCATTCGTTACATGGATTAAAAGGTGGCAGTTCCAAGATCACGAATATATAATTTTTAAGTCGCTGGGGCAAGTAGTTTAGCCGCAAATCGAATTTTAAGGGACAGAAAAAGTGTAAAGTTTGATGGGTCTAGGACGCATAGTTTAGCCGGAAAACGCGTTTAAAGATAAAAATGTCCAATTTTTTTAAAATTAGTTTTTCGTGTCATTTGTTACATGGATTAAAAGGTGGCAGTTCCAAGATCACGAATATATAATTTTTAAGTCGCTGGGGCAAGTAGTTTAGCCGCAAATCGAATTTTAAGGGACAGAAAAAGTGTAAAGTTTGATGGGTCTAGGACGCATAGTTTAGCCGGAAAACGCGTTTAAAGATAAAAATGTCCAAATTTTTTAAAATTAGTTTTTCGTGTCATTCGTTACATGGATTAAAAGGTGGCAGTTCCAAGATCACGAATATATAATTTTTAAGTCGCTAGGGCAAGTAGTTTAGCCGCAAATCGAATTTTAAGGGACAGAAAAAGTGTAAAGTTTGATGGGTCTAGGACGCATAGTTTAGCCGGAAAACGCGTTTAAAGATAAAAATGTCCAATTTTTTTAAAATTAGTTTTTCGTGTCATTCGTTACATGGATTAAAAGGTGGCAGTTCCAAGATCACGAATATATAATTTTTAAGTCGCTGGGGCAAGTAGTTTAGCCGCAAATCGAATTTTAAGGGACAGAAAAAGTGTAAAGTTTGATGGGTCTAGGACGCATAGTTTAGCCGGAAAACGCGTTTAAAGATAAAAATGTCCAATTTTTTTAAAATTAGTTTTTCGTGTCATTCGTTACATGGATTAAAAGGTGGCAGTTCCAAGATCACGAATATATAATTTTTAAGTCGCTAGGGCAAGTAGTTTAGCCGCAAATCGAATTTTAAGGGACAGAAAAAGTGTAAAGTTTGATGGGTCTAGGACGCATAGTTTAGCCGGAAAACGCGTTTAAAGATAAAAATGTCCAAATTTTTTAAAATTAGTTTTTCGTGTCATTCGTTACATGGATTAAAAGGTGGCAGTTCCAAGATCACGAATATATAATTTTTAAGTCGCTGGGGCAAGTAGTTTAGCCGCAAATCGAATTTTAAGGGACAGAAAAAGTGTAAAGTTTGATGGGTCTAGGACGCATAGTTTAGCCGGAAAACGCGTTTAAAGATAAAAATGTCCAATTTTTTTAAAATTAGTTTTTCGTGTCATTCGTTACATGGATTAAAAGGTGGCAGTTCCAAGATCACGAATATATAATTTTTAAGTCGCTGGGGCAAGTAGTTTAGCCGCAAATCGAATTTTAAGGGACAGAAAAAGTGTAAAGTTTGATGGGTCTAGGACGCATAGTTTAGCCGGAAAACGCGTTTAAAGATAAAAATGTCCAATTTTTTTAAAATTAGTTTTTCGTGTCATTTGTTACATGGATTAAAAGGTGGCAGTTCCAAGATCACGAATATATAATTTTTAAGTCGCTGGGGCAAGTAGTTTAGCCGCAAATCGAATTTTAAGGGACAGAAAAAGTGTAAAGTTTGATGGGTCTAGGACGCATAGTTTAGCCGGAAAACGCGTTTAAAGATAAAAATGTCCAAATTTTTTAAAATTAGTTTTTCGTGTCATTCGTTACATGGATTAAAAGGTGGCAGTTCCAAGATCACGAATATATAATTTTTAAGTCGCTGGGGCAAGTAGTTTAGCCGCAAATCGAATTTTAAGGGACAGAAAAAGTGTAAAGTTTGATGGGTCTAGGACGCATAGTTTAGCCGGAAAACGCGTTTAAAGATAAAAATGTCCAAATTTTTTAAAATTAGTTTTTCGTGTCATTCGTTACATGGATTAAAAGGTGGCAGTTCCAAGATCACGAATATATAATTTTTAAGTCGCTGGGGCAAGTAGTTTAGCCGCAAATCGAATTTTAAGGGACAGAAAAAGTGTAAAGTTTGATGGGTCTAGGACGCATAGTTTAGCCGGAAAACGCGTTTAAAGATAAAAATGTCCAATTTTTTTAAAATTAGTTTTTCGTGTCATTCGTTACATGGATTAAAAGGTGGCAGTTCCAAGATCACGAATATATAATTTTTAAGTCGCTGGGGCAAGTAGTTTAGCCGCAAATCGAATTTTAAGGAACAGAAAAAGTGTAAAGTTTGATGGGTCTAGGACGCATAGTTTAGCCGGAAAATGCGTTTAAAGATAAAAATGTCCAAATTTTTTAAAATTAGTTTTTCGTGTCATTCGTTACATGGATTAAAAGGTGGCAGTTCCAAGATCACGAATATATAATTTTTAAGTCGCTAGGGCAAGTAGTTTAGCCGCAAATCGAATTTTAAGGGACAGAAAAAGTGTAAAGTTTGATGGGTCTAGGACGCATAGTTTAGCCGGAAAACGCGTTTAAAGATAAAAATGTCCAATTTTTTTAAAATTAGTTTTTCGTGTCATTCGTTACATGGATTAAAAGGTGGCAGTTCCAAGATCACGAATATATAATTTTTAAGTCGCTGGGGCAAGTAGTTTAGCCGCAAATCGAATTTTAAGGGACAGAAAAAGTGTAAAGTTTGATGGGTCTAGGACGCATAGTTTAGCCGGAAAACGCGTTTAAAGATAAAAATGTCCAATTTTTTTAAAATTAGTTTTTCGTGTCATTCGTTACATGGATTAAAAGGTGGCAGTTCCAAGATCACGAATATATAATTTTTAAGTCGCTAGGGCAAGTAGTTTAGCCGCAAATCGAATTTTAAGGGACAGAAAAAGTGTAAAGTTTGATGGGTCTAGGACGCATAGTTTAGCCGGAAAACGCGTTTAAAGATAAAAATGTCCAAATTTTTTAAAATTAGTTTTTCGTGTCATTCGTTACATGGATTAAAAGGTGGCAGTTCCAAGATCACGAATATATAATTTTTAAGTCGCTGGGGCAAGTAGTTTAGCCGCAAATCGAATTTTAAGGGACAGAAAAAGTGTAAAGTTTGATGGGTCTAGGACGCATAGTTTAGCCGGAAAACGCGTTTAAAGATAAAAATGTCCAATTTTTTTAAAATTAGTTTTTCGTGTCATTCGTTACATGGATTAAAAGGTGGCAGTTCCAAGATCACGAATATATAATTTTTAAGTCGCTGGGGCAAGTAGTTTAGCCGCAAATCGAATTTTAAGGGACAGAAAAAGTGTAAAGTTTGATGGGTCTAGGACGCATAGTTTAGCCGGAAAACGCGTTTAAAGATAAAAATGTCCAATTTTTTTAAAATTAGTTTTTCGTGTCATTTGTTACATGGATTAAAAGGTGGCAGTTCCAAGATCACGAATATATAATTTTTAAGTCGCTGGGGCAAGTAGTTTAGCCGCAAATCGAATTTTAAGGGACAGAAAAAGTGTAAAGTTTGATGGGTCTAGGACGCATAGTTTAGCCGGAAAACGCGTTTAAAGATAAAAATGTCCAAATTTTTTAAAATTAGTTTTTCGTGTCATTCGTTACATGGATTAAAAGGTGGCAGTTCCAAGATCACGAATATATAATTTTTAAGTCGCTGGGGCAAGTAGTTTAGCCGCAAATCGAATTTTAAGGGACAGAAAAAGTGTAAAGTTTGATGGGTCTAGGACGCATAGTTTAGCCGGAAAACGCGTTTAAAGATAAAAATGTCCAAATTTTTTAAAATTAGTTTTTCGTGTCATTCGTTACATGGATTAAAAGGTGGCAGTTCCAAGATCACGAATATATAATTTTTAAGTCGCTGGGGCAAGTAGTTTAGCCGCAAATCGAATTTTAAGGGACAGAAAAAGTGTAAAGTTTGATGGGTCTAGGACGCATAGTTTAGCCGGAAAACGCGTTTAAAGATAAAAATGTCCAATTTTTTTAAAATTAGTTTTTCGTGTCATTCGTTACATGGATTAAAAGGTGGCAGTTCCAAGATCACGAATATATAATTTTTAAGTCGCTGGGGCAAGTAGTTTAGCCGCAAATCGAATTTTAAGGGACAGAAAAAGTGTAAAGTTTGATGGGTCTAGGACGCATAGTTTAGCCGGAAAACGCGTTTAAAGATAAAAATGTCCAATTTTTTTAAAATTAGTTTTTCGTGTCATTTGTTACATGGATTAAAAGGTGGCAGTTCCAAGATCACGAATATATAATTTTTAAGTCGCTGGGGCAAGTAGTTTAGCCGCAAATCGAATTTTAAGGGACAGAAAAAGTGTAAAGTTTGATGGGTCTAGGACGCATAGTTTAGCCGGAAAACGCGTTTAAAGATAAAAATGTCCAAATTTTTTAAAATTAGTTTTTCGTGTCATTCGTTACATGGATTAAAAGGTGGCAGTTCCAAGATCACGAATATATAATTTTTAAGTCGCTAGGGCAAGTAGTTTAGCCGCAAATCGAATTTTAAGGGACAGAAAAAGTGTAAAGTTTGATGGGTCTAGGACGCATAGTTTAGCCGGAAAACGCGTTTAAAGATAAAAATGTCCAATTTTTTTAAAATTAGTTTTTCGTGTCATTCGTTACATGGATTAAAAGGTGGCAGTTCCAAGATCACGAATATATAATTTTTAAGTCGCTGGGGCAAGTAGTTTAGCCGCAAATCGAATTTTAAGGGACAGAAAAAGTGTAAAGTTTGATGGGTCTAGGACGCATAGTTTAGCCGGAAAACGCGTTTAAAGATAAAAATGTCCAATTTTTTTAAAATTAGTTTTTCGTGTCATTCGTTACATGGATTAAAAGGTGGCAGTTCCAAGATCACGAATATATAATTTTTAAGTCGCTAGGGCAAGTAGTTTAGCCGCAAATCGAATTTTAAGGGACAGAAAAAGTGTAAAGTTTGATGGGTCTAGGACGCATAGTTTAGCCGGAAAACGCGTTTAAAGATAAAAATGTCCAAATTTTTTAAAATTAGTTTTTCGTGTCATTCGTTACATGGATTAAAAGGTGGCAGTTCCAAGATCACGAATATATAATTTTTAAGTCGCTGGGGCAAGTAGTTTAGCCGCAAATCGAATTTTAAGGGACAGAAAAAGTGTAAAGTTTGATGGGTCTAGGACGCATAGTTTAGCCGGAAAACGCGTTTAAAGATAAAAATGTCCAATTTTTTTAAAATTAGTTTTTCGTGTCATTCGTTACATGGATTAAAAGGTGGCAGTTCCAAGATCACGAATATATAATTTTTAAGTCGCTGGGGCAAGTAGTTTAGCCGCAAATCGAATTTTAAGGGACAGAAAAAGTGTAAAGTTTGATGGGTCTAGGACGCATAGTTTAGCCGGAAAACGCGTTTAAAGATAAAAATGTCCAATTTTTTTAAAATTAGTTTTTCGTGTCATTTGTTACATGGATTAAAAGGTGGCAGTTCCAAGATCACGAATATATAATTTTTAAGTCGCTGGGGCAAGTAGTTTAGCCGCAAATCGAATTTTAAGGGACAGAAAAAGTGTAAAGTTTGATGGGTCTAGGACGCATAGTTTAGCCGGAAAACGCGTTTAAAGATAAAAATGTCCAAATTTTTTAAAATTAGTTTTTCGTGTCATTCGTTACATGGATTAAAAGGTGGCAGTTCCAAGATCACGAATATATAATTTTTAAGTCGCTGGGGCAAGTAGTTTAGCCGCAAATCGAATTTTAAGGGACAGAAAAAGTGTAAAGTTTGATGGGTCTAGGACGCATAGTTTAGCCGGAAAACGCGTTTAAAGATAAAAATGTCCAAATTTTTTAAAATTAGTTTTTCGTGTCATTCGTTACATGGATTAAAAGGTGGCAGTTCCAAGATCACGAATATATAATTTTTAAGTCGCTAGGGCAAGTAGTTTAGCCGCAAATCGAATTTTAAGGGACAGAAAAAGTGTAAAGTTTGATGGGTCTAGGACGCATAGTTTAGCCGGAAAACGCGTTTAAAGATAAAAATGTCCAATTTTTTTAAAATTAGTTTTTCGTGTCATTCGTTACATGGATTAAAAGGTGGCAGTTCCAAGATCACGAATATATAATTTTTAAGTCGCTGGGGCAAGTAGTTTGTTGTGGACACCCCTGAGATGCATCCGATGAAAATACCTGCATATAAAATATTTTTTTTTATTTTTTATTTCGTTCCAATAATCGCTGCTGAAACCAATACCTTTTGCGTAGAAACAAGCGATTACGATCCGACCCTCTTTTTTGGGACTGGGGGTGTTGCTGGGCGGCTCCAGAAAAAAAAAAAGGAGAAAAATTGAACCTTCGGTTCGTCAAAACACCTTGGTTTCGTTTTGATTTCCCGATTCCGGCGTGGGGTGGTTCCTAAACCCACTTGCTCTTTTGTTTTGATATTAGTCTTTTACAAAAATTTTTTTTTGTTTTGATATATTAATTTATTTTGTTTGGTACACTGGCACAACCGGCAAATTAATTCACAACACAAATGAAGAAACGTCGGGACAGATATGGTGGAAGGTGTAAGAATCCGCGCACAAACTCGTTTTGAATCCGTCTCCAAAAAGAGATTTAATTCGGATCTGTTTTTCCGGAATAATATTGATTTTAATTTGGAACGAATTTGATTTTCAGAAAAAAATTGACGGCGGCTCGACGGCAGGTTGATGTTTTTGTTGAAACAAAATAGTAGTAGTTTAAAAATTAAATAAATGCACAGAGAAGTCTGATAGCCTTGTGGTTGTATACATTATGTTGTTTCTTTTGATTATAAAATTTGTATATTTTCCAAACGATAAGACGAACAACTTATCATGGAACGAGAAATGTTATCAGCAAAACCAAAACAGTTGAAACCACACGTACAAACATCAACATTAACTACTGTAGATAAATGTGTACCTACTTAAGAATTATGAACATTAAAAAACTCACCTCTACAATCTGCAGTGGCTTTGTACGTGGGTTGTACATATGAATCTCGGGCGATAGCGTTGAATTCAGAGGGGCACGTATGCCCACCAACGGCTTCAGTCGATAGGGACACTCTCTTCCCTCACCCTTCACCAACAGCCTGGCTTGGCCAAAGGATGTGTGTATAAGCAAATTTGTTTCCACAGCACCATGTGATCGGGGTAGAAAAACAACATTAAATGTAGTATTGCCCTGAGGCGGTACGACTTTGTCTTGAAAAAAACGAACTATAGAAATCAGCAGTCTTGCCAGTCACAGAGCTCAGGTATACACTGCTGTTGTCATTCTGATTGACTAGGGTCACAATATGCGATTGAGCGGTCCCAATCGACCATGCCCCGAAGTCAATGCTAGGCGGCTGATAAGCCAAACTGCGATACAATTCGGATGCCAATTCTGTGGTTACATCTAAGGACGATGTAGCACTCTCTGTTGAGAAACTCAGAGCAATGCTTTCCACATAAATATCCTGGGGTCGTTGGTTCCGTTGTTGATAATCATTATCGGCCTTGTCCAGTTGACAATCGATAAGTGCACTATGCAAAAGGCATAAAAGGGTTAGCAACAGCATGATTATGGGCTTCTCCAACGCGTGGGGTCTTTTTATTTTTTTTCTTCATTTGTTCTCTTTAGTGTTGAACTATTTTGATGGCTCGACTTTTAGAATTGTATGAAGGGAAAAATGGTGCGCTTGCAAATCCAAATAGCATTGCAGTTTTCAGGCTATGACGGATCATAAATTCAGTTTATATGTTATTCAATATGTTATGTATTATATTGTAAATAAATTCAACTTGGAAATTGTTATGATTTGTAAAAGAATTTGTATTTATTTTTATTTCTGCAACAACTCTGTGGAAACAAAATCACATAACCCGGAGCCAAACACTACCACGATGCGCGAATGACTTATTTTTTTTTGTATTGACAGCCGACGGGCTGATAGTGTGCCAGAGCGAAGCAGGTATACTGGTAGGGGATAAAGGTCTGGAAAGATGTAATGGGATGATGCGAGAAAGGAGCAGGGATAGTGAATGGTGAATGACTGCCGGTTCGCTTCAATCGTAGGGATAGATTTGAAAGGGAAGTTGTTTTTTTAAATAAGAAACAAGACAACACGACTTAGGGGAAGGTGGCGGACGGATTGTGGGCGATTCACAATAGGAGTTGAAATTAAGGGTTGAGTACAGAATAGGTTTGTTTCTGAGATGCTAATAGGAATGTAGTAAATGGTAGTGTTTCGGATAGGCTACGGATTTTCATTTTCCGGTATTTGTGCGAGCCGTTGAACTATCGGTAGGAAACCTCTAATCTGAGTAATTTTTGGTGATGACAAAGGAAATCTGACTCGGTTAGGCAAGTGGTTACCGTAGGACGGAATCTCTTTGTCATTACCAATTTAAGTCTCAGTCCGTGTTCACGTCGGTCAGTATTTGAGGTGATACCTGAATATCAAAATTTTTCAAATAAGAAATTGAGCGGGTAAAATTTAAATTCAAAATTAATGCGTGTAATATTATAAGGATAGTATTTTAGAGTTCCTATCGTAGTGGTTGGATTTAAAAGTGATATCTCGAAAGATACGGCTTTGAGCAACTCGGTATCACAGTGTTGCTTGCTGAAAATTGGATTTACTGAGAAAATTGCACCAGGTAATATGATTAACAAAATGTGAAAAAAAAGGGAAAATTCTAAAGGGTGTTCTGTTTATAGTGAGGAGGAATTTTAGCGGTCAACGAGTAGACAGTGGCTCGTTGGCACCGTTCGTAATTTGTTTTCAAACCCGTACATATATATGTGTGCTCTAGCAGTGAATGAGAAGTGGAAACGAGTTCGCCTCGCTAATCATCTAACCAAGTTGGAACTCCTTTGTTACTAAGGCGGAGTCCTACCTCACTGGTGTTAAGTGGCAGCTTACCGCACAAAATCCAGGCCCGTGTAAGACCCGGGCGGTCAAGTAAAAACCTCCTAGTGCTCATATGCATCTATAGTTATATTTGCAATCCTTTTTATACTTATATAACATATAAACATATATATGCCTATAACAATATTATTTCGGTACGAGAATACCTACGATTCGATTGGTTTCGATCGAATACCTACCCACCGCTATATGCCCCTAACGCTTGGTGCTTCTGGGTCCGTTATTAAAATATTCCGGTGGACGGAGTTTGGCGTTCTACGTGTGTAGGCTGGAGCGGTTTATACAACAAAGAAAAACCACTTTGGCGTGATCATATTTTTTTGTTTTTTTTGGTGTAATCCAGAGTGTTAAATTTCCAATTTTCTTTATAATTTTTATTAGTTTTTATATATAATTGAATTTTTGGGGTCAGTGGGGTAAAAGTGGACGCTAATCCGCGAATATACCTAAAGAGTCGTCAGTCCTGCGTGGAGTGAGTTCTCCTAGACAGCCGGATACTAAAATAGCAACATTTTGCGACTCCTTAGCTACCCACAAAGAGCTCTCTGTAGGTAGGGTAACAGGGGAATTCGAGATTCGGGCCGAATGAATTCCAGGTGGGGTGGGTATAGGCCAAGCTGCATCATCAGCCGCAGCGTTCCTGAAGTGTGGACTATTTGGTGTGGCTAAGTGTGTTTTTCTTTGGCATGATTTTTGTTTTTTTTGGAATAGGCGAGGTCTAGCTATGGGGGCAAGATCCCCCCCTAATCCGGCGAGCTGAGTCGAGCACAGCGAGCATGCCATCGCCTCCATAGCGGACATTCTACCCCCTCTCAGTCCCATCCTACCCGCTTCCTGTCCTCTCATATTTTTACTCAATTTTTTTTTGCAGCTTCTACTTCTACCCTACCTACCTCCACCTCCTATCCTTTTGCCTTATTTCAAGTTTAGCCGCAAATCGAATTTTAAGGGACAGAAAAAGTGTAAAGTTTGATGGGTCTAGGACGCATAGTTTAGCCGGAAAACGCGTTTAAAGATAAAAATGTCCAATTTTTTTAAAATTAGTTTTTCGTGTCATTCGTTACATGGATTAAAAGGTGGCAGTTCCAAGATCACGAATATATAATTTTTAAGTCGCTAGGGCAAGTAGTTTAGCCGCAAATCGAATTTTAAGGGACAGAAAAAGTGTAAAGTTTGATGGGTCTAGGACGCATAGTTTAGCCGGAAAACGCGTTTAAAGATAAAAATGTCCAATTTTTTTAAAATTAGTTTTTCGTGTCATTCGTTACATGGATTAAAAGGTGGCAGTTCCAAGATCACGAATATATAATTTTTAAGTCGCTAGGGCAAGTAGTTTAGCCGCAAATCGAATTTTAAGGGACAGAAAAAGTGTAAAGTTTGATGGGTCTAGGACGCATAGCTTAGCCGGAAAACGCGTTTAAAGATAAAAATGTCCAAGTTTTTTAAAATTAGTTTTTCGTGTCATTCGTTACATGGATTAAAAGGTGGCAGTTCCAAGATCACGAATATATAATTTTTAAGTCGCTGGGGCAAGTAGTTTAGCCGCAAATCGAATTTTAAGGGACAGAAAAAGTGTAAAGTTTGATGGGTCTAGGACGCATAGTTTAGCCGGAAAACGCGTTTAAAGATAAAAATGTCCAATTTTTTTAAAATTAGTTTTTCGTGTCATTCGTTACATGGATTAAAAGGTGGCAGTTCCAAGATCACGAATATATAATTTTTAAGTCGCTGGGGCAAGTAGTTTAGCCGCAAATCGAATTTTAAGGGACAGAAAAAGTGTAAAGTTTGATGGGTCTAGGACGCATAGTTTAGCCGGAAAACGCGTTTAAAGATAAAAATGTCCAATTTTTTTAAAATTAGTTTTTCGTGTCATTCGTTACATGGATTAAAAGGTGGCAGTTCCAAGATCACGAATATATAATTTTTAAGTCGCTGGGGCAAGTAGTTTAGCCGCAAATCGAATTTTAAGGGACAGAAAAAGTGTAAAGTTTGATGGGTCTAGGACGCATAGTTTAGCCGGAAAACGCGTTTAAAGATAAAAATGTCCAAATTTTTTAAAATTAGTTTTTCGTGTCATTCGTTACATGGATTAAAAGGTGGCAGTTCCAAGATCACGAATATATAATTTTTAAGTCGCTGGGGCAAGTAGTTTAGCCGCAAATCGAATTTTAAGGGACAGAAAAAGTGTAAAGTTTGATGGGTCTAGGACGCATAGTTTAGCCGGAAAACGCGTTTAAAGATAAAAATGTCCAAATTTTTTAAAATTAGTTTTTCGTGTCATTCGTTACATGGATTAAAAGGTGGCAGTTCCAAGATCACGAATATATAATTTTTAAGTCGCTGGGGCAAGTAGTTTAGCCGCAAATCGAATTTTAAGGGACAGAAAAAGTGTAAAGTTTGATGGGTCTAGGACGCATAGTTTAGCCGGAAAACGCGTTTAAAGATAAAAATGTCCAATTTTTTTAAAATTAGTTTTTCGTGTCATTCGTTACATGGATTAAAAGGTGGCAGTTCCAAGATCACGAATATATAATTTTTAAGTCGCTGGGGCAAGTAGTTTAGCCGCAAATCGAATTTTAAGGGACAGAAAAAGTGTAAAGTTTGATGGGTCTAGGACGCATAGTTTAGCCGGAAAACGCGTTTAAAGATAAAAATGTCCAATTTTTTTTAAATTAGTTTTTCGTGTCATTTGTTACATGGATTAAAAGGTGGCAGTTCCAAGATCACGAATATATAATTTTTAAGTCGCTGGGGCAAGTAGTTTAGCCGCAAATCGAATTTTAAGGGACAGAAAAAGTGTAAAGTTTGATGGGTCTAGGACGCATAGTTTAGCCGGAAAACGCGTTTAAAGATAAAAATGTCCAAATTTTTTAAAATTAGTTTTTCGTGTCATTCGTTACATGGATTAAAAGGTGGCAGTTCCAAGATCACGAATATATAATTTTTAAGTCGCTAGGGCAAGTAGTTTAGCCGCAAATCGAATTTTAAGGGACAGAAAAAGTGTAAAGTTTGATGGGTCTAGGACGCATAGTTTAGCCGGAAAACGCGTTTAAAGATAAAAATGTCCAATTTTTTTAAAATTAGTTTTTCGTGTCATTCGTTACATGGATTAAAAGGTGGCAGTTCCAAGATCACGAATATATAATTTTTAAGTCGCTGGGGCAAGTAGTTTAGCCGCAAATCGAATTTTAAGGGACAGAAAAAGTGTAAAGTTTGATGGGTCTAGGACGCATAGTTTAGCCGGAAAACGCGTTTAAAGATAAAAATGTCCAATTTTTTTAAAATTAGTTTTTCGTGTCATTTGTTACATGGATTAAAAGGTGGCAGTTCCAAGATCACGAATATATAATTTTTAAGTCGCTGGGGCAAGTAGTTTAGCCGCAAATCGAATTTTAAGGGACAGAAAAAGTGTAAAGTTTGATGGGTCTAGGACGCATAGTTTAGCCGGAAAACGCGTTTAAAGATAAAAATGTCCAAATTTTTTAAAATTAGTTTTTCGTGTCATTCGTTACATGGATTAAAAGGTGGCAGTTCCAAGATCACGAATATATAATTTTTAAGTCGCTGGGGCAAGTAGTTTAGCCGCAAATCGAATTTTAAGGGACAGAAAAAGTGTAAAGTTTGATGGGTCTAGGACGCATAGTTTAGCCGGAAAACGCGTTTAAAGATAAAAATGTCCAATTTTTTTAAAATTAGTTTTTCGTGTCATTCGTTACATGGATTAAAAGGTGGCAGTTCCAAGATCACGAATATATAATTTTTAAGTCGCTGGGGCAAGTAGTTTAGCCGCAAATCGAATTTTAAGGGACAGAAAAAGTGTAAAGTTTGATGGGTCTAGGACGCATAGTTTAGCCGGAAAACGCGTTTAAAGATAAAAATGTCCAATTTTTTTAAAATTAGTTTTTCGTGTCATTTGTTACATGGATTAAAAGGTGGCAGTTCCAAGATCACGAATATATAATTTTTAAGTCGCTGGGGCAAGTAGTTTAGCCGCAAATCGAATTTTAAGGGACAGAAAAAGTGTAAAGTTTGATGGGTCTAGGACGCATAGTTTAGCCGGAAAACGCGTTTAAAGATAAAAATGTCCAAATTTTTTAAAATTAGTTTTTCGTGTCATTCGTTACATGGATTAAAAGGTGGCAGTTCCAAGATCACGAATATATAATTTTTAAGTCGCTGGGGCAAGTAGTTTAGCCGCAAATCGAATTTTAAGGGACAGAAAAAGTGTAAAGTTTGATGGGTCTAGGACGCATAGTTTAGCCGGAAAACGCGTTTAAAGATAAAAATGTCCAAATTTTTTAAAATTAGTTTTTCGTGTCATTCGTTACATGGATTAAAAGGTGGCAGTTCCAAGATCACGAATATATAATTTTTAAGTCGCTGGGGCAAGTAGTTTAGCCGCAAATCGAATTTTAAGGGACAGAAAAAGTGTAAAGTTTGATGGGTCTAGGACGTATAGTTTAGCCGGAAAACGCGTTTAAAGATAAAAATGTCCAATTTTTTTAAAATTAGTTTTTCGTGTCATTCGTTACATGGATTAAAAGGTGGCAGTTCCAAGATCACGAATATATAATTTTTAAGTCGCTGGGGCAAGTAGTTTAGCCGCAAATCGAATTTTAAGGGACAGAAAAAGGGTAAAGTTTGATGGGTCTAGGACGCATAGTTTAGCCGGAAAACGCGTTTAAAGATAAAAATGTCCAATTTTTTTAAAATTAGTTTTTCGTGTCATTTGTTACATGGATTAAAAGGTGGCAGTTCCAAGATCACGAATATATAATTTTTAAGTCGCTAGGGCAAGTAGTTTAGCCGCAAATCGAATTTTAAGGGACAGAAAAAGTGTAAAGTTTGATGGGTCTAGGACGCATAGTTTAGCCGGAAAACGCGTTTAAAGATAAAAATGTCCAATTTTTTTAAAATTAGTTTTTCGTGTCATTCGTTACATGGATTAAAAGGTGGCAGTTCCAAGATCACGAATATATAATTTTTAAGTCGCTGGGGCAAGTAGTTTAGCCGCAAATCGAATTTTAAGGGACAGAAAAAGTGTAAAGTTTGATGGGTCTAGGACGCATAGTTTAGCCGGAAAACGCGTTTAAAGATAAAAATGTCCAATTTTTTTAAAATTAGTTTTTCGTGTCATTCGTTACATGGATTAAAAGGTGGCAGTTCCAAGATCACGAATATATAATTTTTAAGTCGCTGGGGCAAGTAGTTTAGCCGCAAATCGAATTTTAAGGGACAGAAAAAGTGTAAAGTTTGATGGGTCTAGGACGCATAGTTTAGCCGGAAAACGCGTTTAAAGATAAAAATGTCCAATTTTTTTAAAATTAGTTTTTCGTGTCATTTGTTACATGGATTAAAAGGTGGCAGTTCCAAGATCACGAATATATAATTTTTAAGTCGCTGGGGCAAGTAGTTTAGCCGCAAATCGAATTTTAAGGGGCAGAAAAAGTGTAAAGTTTGATGGGTCTAGGACGCATAGTTTAGCCGGAAAACGCGTTTAAAGATAAAAATGTCCAAATTTTTTAAAATTAGTTTTTCGTGTCATTCGTTACATGGATTAAAAGGTGGCAGTTCCAAGATCACGAATATATAATTTTTAAGTCGCTGGGGCAAGTAGTTTAGCCGCAAATCGAATTTTAAGGGACAGAAAAAGTGTAAAGTTTGATGGGTCTAGGACGCATAGTTTAGCCGGAAAACGCGTTTAAAGATAAAAATGTCCAATTTTTTTAAAATTAGTTTTTCGTGTCATTTGTTACATGGATTAAAAGGTGGCAGTTCCAAGATCACGAATATATAATTTTTAAGTCGCTGGGGCAAGTAGTTTAGCCGCAAATCGAATTTTAAGGGACAGAAAAAGTGTAAAGTTTGATGGGTCTAGGACGCATGGTTTAGCCGGAAAACGCGTTTAAAGATAAAAATGTCCAAATTTTTTAAAATTAGCTTTTCGTGTCATTCGTTACATGGATTAAAAGGTGGCAGTTCCAAGATCACGAATATATAATTTTTAAGTCGCTAGGGCAAGTAGTTTAGCCGCAAATCGAATTTTAAGGGACAGAAAAAGTGTAAAGTTTGATGGGTCTAGGACGCATAGTTTAGCCGGAAAACGCGTTTAAAGATAAAAATGTCCAATTTTTTTAAAATTAGTTTTTCGTGTCATTCGTTACATGGATTAAAAGGTGGCAGTTCCAAGATCACGAATATATAATTTTTAAGTCGCTGGGGCAAGTAGTTTAGCCGCAAATCGAATTTTAAGGGACAGAAAAAGTGTAAAGTTTGATGGGTCTAGGACGCATAGTTTAGCCGGAAAACGCGTTTAAAGATAAAAATGTCCAATTTTTTTAAAATTAGTTTTTCGTGTCATTCGTTACATGGATTAAAAGGTGGCAGTTCCAAGATCACGAATATATAATTTTTAAGTCGCTGGGGCAAGTAGTTTAGCCGCAAATCGAATTTTAAGGGACAGAAAAAGTGTAAAGTTTGATGGGTCTAGGACGCATAGTTTAGCCGGAAAACGCGTTTAAAGATAAAAATGTCCAATTTTTTTAAAATTAGTTTTTCGTGTCATTCGTTACATGGATTAAAAGGTGGCAGTTCCAAGATCACGAATATATAATTTTTAAGTCGCTGGGGCAAGTAGTTTAGCCGCAAATCGAATTTTAAGGGACAGAAAAAGTGTAAAGTTTGATGGGTCTAGGACGCATAGTTTAGCCGGAAAACGCGTTTAAAGATAAAAATGTCCAATTTTTTTAAAATTAGTTTTTCGTGTCATTTGTTACATGGATTAAAAGGTGGCAGTTCCAAGATCACGAATATATAATTTTTAAGTCGCTGGGGCAAGTAGTTTAGCCGCAAATCGAATTTTAAGGGACAGAAAAAGTGTAAAGTTTGATGGGTCTAGGACGCATAGTTTAGCCGGAAAACGCGTTTAAAGATAAAAATGTCCAAATTTTTTAAAATTAGTTTTTCGTGTCATTCGTTACATGGATTAAAAGGTGGCAGTTCCAAGATCACGAATATATAATTTTTAAGTCGCTGGGGCAAGTAGTTTAGCCGCAAATCGAATTTTAAGGGACAGAAAAAGTGTAAAGTTTGATGGGTCTAGGACGCATAGTTTAGCCGGAAAACGCGTTTAAAGATAAAAATGTCCAAATTTTTTAAAATTAGTTTTTCGTGTCATTCGTTACATGGATTAAAAGGTGGCAGTTCCAAGATCACGAATATATAATTTTTAAGTCGCTGGGGCAAGTAGTTTAGCCGCAAATCGAATTTTAAGGGACAGAAAAAGTGTAAAGTTTGATGGGTCTAGGACGCATAGTTTAGCCGGAAAACGCGTTTAAAGATAAAAATGTCCAATTTTTTTAAAATTAGTTTTTCGTGTCATTCGTTACATGGATTAAAAGGTGGCAGTTCCAAGATCACGAATATATAATTTTTAAGTCGCTGGGGCAAGTAGTTTAGCCGCAAATCGAATTTTAAGGGACAGAAAAAGTGTAAAGTTTGATGGGTCTAGGACGCATAGTTTAGCCGGAAAACGCGTTTAAAGATAAAAATGTCCAATTTTTTTAAAATTAGTTTTTCGTGTCATTCGTTACATGGATTAAAAGGTGGCAGTTCCAAGATCACGAATATATAATTTTTAAGTCGCTGGGGCAAGTAGTTTAGCCGCAAATCGAATTTTAAGGGACAGAAAAAGTGTAAAGTTTGATGGGTCTAGGACGCATAGTTTAGCCGGAAAACGCGTTTAAAGATAAAAATGTCCAATTTTTTTAAAATTAGTTTTTCGTGTCATTCGTTACATGGATTAAAAGGTGGCAGTTCCAAGATCACGAATATATAATTTTTAAGTCGCTAGGGCAAGTAGTTTAGCCGCAAATCGAATTTTAAGGGACAGAAAAAGTGTAAAGTTTGATGGGTCTAGGACGCATAGTTTAGCCGGAAAACGCGTTTAAAGATAAAAATGTCCAAATTTTTTAAAATTAGTTTTTCGTGTCATTCGTTACATGGATTAAAAGGTGGCAGTTCCAAGATCACGAATATATAATTTTTAAGTCGCTGGGGCAAGTAGTTTAGCCGCAAATCGAATTTTAAGGGACAGAAAAAGTGTAAAGTTTGATGGGTCTAGGACGCATAGTTTAGCCGGAAAACGCGTTTAAAGATAAAAATGTCCAATTTTTTTAAAATTAGTTTTTCGTGTCATTCGTTACATGGATTAAAAGGTGGCAGTTCCAAGATCACGAATATATAATTTTTAAGTCGCTGGGGCAAGTAGTTTAGCCGCAAATCGAATTTTAAGGGACAGAAAAAGTGTAAAGTTTGATGGGTCTAGGACGCATAGTTTAGCCGGAAAACGCGTTTAAAGATAAAAATGTCCAATTTTTTTAAAATTAGTTTTTCGTGTCATTTGTTACATGGATTAAAAGGTGGCAGTTCCAAGATCACGAATATATAATTTTTAAGTCGCTGGGGCAAGTAGTTTAGCCGCAAATCGAATTTTAAGGGACAGAAAAAGTGTAAAGTTTGATGGGTCTAGGACGCATAGTTTAGCCGGAAAACGCGTTTAAAGATAAAAATGTCCAAATTTTTTAAAATTAGTTTTTCGTGTCATTCGTTACATGGATTAAAAGGTGGCAGTTCCAAGATCACGAATATATAATTTTTAAGTCGCTGGGGCAAGTAGTTTAGCCGCAAATCGAATTTTAAGGGACAGAAAAAGTGTAAAGTTTGATGGGTCTAGGACGCATAGTTTAGCCGGAAAACGCGTTTAAAGATAAAAATGTCCAAATTTTTTAAAATTAGTTTTTCGTGTCATTCGTTACATGGATTAAAAGGTGGCAGTTCCAAGATCACGAATATATAATTTTTAAGTCGCTGGGGCAAGTAGTTTAGCCGCAAATCGAATTTTAAGGGACAGAAAAAGTGTAAAGTTTGATGGGTCTAGGACGCATAGTTTAGCCGGAAAACGCGTTTAAAGATAAAAATGTCCAATTTTTTTAAAATTAGTTTTTCGTGTCATTCGTTACATGGATTAAAAGGTGGCAGTTCCAAGATCACGAATATATAATTTTTAAGTCGCTGGGGCAAGTAGTTTAGCCGCAAATCGAATTTTAAGGGACAGAAAAAGTGTAAAGTTTGATGGGTCTAGGACGCATAGTTTAGCCGGAAAACGCGTTTAAAAATAAAAATGTCCAATTTTTTTAAAATTAGTTTTTCGTGTCATTGGTTACATGGATTAAAAGGTGGCAGTTCCAAGATCACGAATATATAATTTTTAAGTCGCTAGGGCAAGTAGTTTAGCCGCAAATCGAATTTTAAGGGACAGAAAAAGTGTAAAGTTTGATGGGTCTAGGACGCATAGTTTAGCCGGAAAACGCGTTTAAAGATAAAAATGTCCAAATTTTTTAAAATTAGTTTTTCGTGTCATTCGTTACATGGATTAAAAGGTGGCAGTTCCAAGATCACGAATATATAATTTTTAAGTCGCTGGGGCAAGTAGTTTAGCCGCAAATCGAATTTTAAGGGACAGAAAAAGTGTAAAGTTTGATGGGTCTAGGACGCATAGTTTAGCCGGAAAACGCGTTTAAAGATAAAAATGTCCAATTTTTTTAAAATTAGTTTTTCGTGTCATTCGTTACATGGATTAAAAGGTGGCAGTTCCAAGATCACGAATATATAATTTTTAAGTCGCTGGGGCAAGTAGTTTAGCCGCAAATCGAATTTTAAGGGACAGAAAAAGTGTAAAGTTTGATGGGTCTAGGACGCATAGTTTAGCCGGAAAACGCGTTTAAAGATAAAAATGTCCAATTTTTTTAAAATTAGTTTTTCGTGTCATTTGTTACATGGATTAAAAGGTGGCAGTTCCAAGATCACGAATATATAATTTTTAAGTCGCTGGGGCAAGTAGTTTAGCCGCAAATCGAATTTTAAGGGACAGAAAAAGTGTAAAGTTTGATGGGTCTAGGACGCATAGTTTAGCCGGAAAACGCGTTTAAAGATAAAAATGTCCAATTTTTTTAAAATTAGTTTTTCGTGTCATTCGTTACATGGATTAAAAGGTGGCAGTTCCAAGATCACGAATATATAATTTTTAAGTCGCTGGGGCAAGTAGTTTAGCCGCAAATCGAATTTTAAGGGACAGAAAAAGTGTAAAGTTTGATGGGTCTAGGACGCATAGTTTAGCCGGAAAACGCGTTTAAAGATAAAAATGTCCAATTTTTTTAAAATTAGTTTTTCGTGTCATTTGTTACATGGATTAAAAGGTGGCAGTTCCAAGATCACGAATATATAATTTTTAAGTCGCTGGGGCAAGTAGTTTAGCCGCAAATCGAATTTTAAGGGACAGAAAAAGTGTAAAGTTTGATGGGTCTAGGACGCATAGTTTAGCCGGAAAACGCGTTTAAAGATAAAAATGTCCAAATTTTTTAAAATTAGTTTTTCGTGTCATTCGTTACATGGATTAAAAGGTGGCAGTTCCAAGATCACGAATATATAATTTTTAAGTCGCTGGGGCAAGTAGTTTAGCCGCAAATCGAATTTTAAGGGACAGAAAAAGTGTAAAGTTTGATGGGTC
>CAJVCO010000347.1:0-24909 GCA_910595825.1 Philhelius pedissequus
CGGCCAAAGAACAACGAAATTAACACGAAACTTCATCAAATAACAACAAAGTAGACATTTTTCGCTGTTCCGTGCTTTGATAACCTTTTTTTTCTTTCTGTCAGCTCATAATATCTTAATTCATTCGAAATCGGTCAAAGAACAACGAAATTAACATGAAACTTCATGAAATAACAACAAAGTAGACATTTTTCGCTGTTCCGTGCTTTGATAACCTTTTTTCCTTTCTGTCAGCTCATAAAATCTTAGTTCATTCGAAGTCGGTCAAAGAACAACGAAATTAACATGAAACTTCATCAAATAACAACAAAGTAGACATTTTTCGCTGTTCCGTGCTTTGATAACCTTTTTTTCTTTCTGTCAGCTCATAATATCTTAATTCATTCGAAATCGGTCAAAGAACAACGAAATTAACATGAAACTTCATGAAATAACAACAAAGTAGACATTTTTCGCTGTTCCGTGCTTTGATAACCTTTTTTCCTTTCTGTCAGCTCATAATATCTTAATTCATTCGAAATCGGTCAAAGAACAACGAAATTAACATGAAACTTCATCAAATAACAACAAAGTAGACATTTTTCGCTGTTCCGTGCTTTGATAACCTTTTTTTCTTTCTGTCAGCTCATAATATCTTAATTCATTCGAAATCGGTCAAAGAACAACGAAATTAACATGAAACTTCATCAAATAACAACAAAGTAGACATTTTTCGCTGTTCCGTGCTTTGATAACCTTTTTTCCTTTCTGTCAGCTCATAATATCTTAATTCATTCGAAATCGGTCAAAGAACAACGAAATTAACATGAAACTTCATCAAATAACAACAAAGTAGACATTTTTCGCTGTTCCGTGCTTTGATAACCTTTTTTTCTTTCTGTCAGCTCATAATATCTTAATTCATTCGAAATCGGTCAAAGAACAACGAAATTAACATGAAACTTCATCAAATAACAACAAAGTAGACATTTTTCGCTGTTCCGTGCTTTGATAACCTTTTTTTCTTTCTGTCAGCTCATAATATCTTAATTCATTCGAAATCGGTCAAAGAACAACGAAATTAACATGAAACTTCATCAAATAACAACAAAGTAGACATTTTTCGCTGTTCCGTGCTTTGATAAACTTTTTCCTTTCTGTCAGCTCATAATATCTTAATTCATTCGAAATCGGTCAAAGAACAACGAAATTAACATGAAACTTCATCAAATAACAACAAAGTAGACATTTTTCGCTGTTCCGTGCTTTGATAACCTTTTTTTCTTTCTGTCAGCTCATAATATCTTAATTCATTCGAAATCGGCCAAAGAACAACGAAATTAACATGAAACTTCATCAAATAACAACAAAGTAGACATTTTTCGCTGTTCCGTGCTTTGATAACCTTTTTTCCTTTCTGTCAGCTCATAATATCTTAATTCATTCGAAATCGGTCAAAGAACAACGAAATTAACATGAAACTTCATCAAATAACAACAAAGTAGACATTTTTCGCTGTTCCGTGTTTCGATAACCATTTTTCTTTCTGTCAGCTCATAATATCCTATTTCATTCGAAATCGGTCAAAGAACAACGAAATTTACATGAAACTTCATCAAATAACAACAAAGTAGACATTTTTCGCTGTTCCGTGCTTTGATAATCTTTTTTTCTTTCTGTCAGCTCATAATATCCTATTTCATTCGAAATCGGTCAAAGAACAACGAAATTTACATGAAACTGCATTACATAACAACAAAGTAGACATTTTTCGCTGTTCCGTGCTTTGATAACCTTTTTTCCTTTCTGTCAGCTCATAATATCTTAATTCATTCGAAATCGGTCAAAGAACAACGAAATTTACATGGAACTTCATGAAATAACAACAAAGTAGACATTTTTCGCTGTTCCGTGTTTCGATAACCGTTTTTCTTTCTGTGTCAGCTTCAAAATATCTTAATTCATTCGAATTCGTTCAAAGAACAACGAAATTAACGTGGAATTTCATCAAATAACAACAAAGTAGACATTTTTCGCTGTTCCGTGCTTTGATAACCTTTTTTCCTTTCTGTCAGCTCATAATATCTTAATTCATTCGAAATCGGCCAAAGAACAACGAAATTAACACGAAACTTCATCAAATAACAACAAAGTAGACATTTTTCGCTGTTCCGTGCTTTGATAACCTTTTTTTCTTTCTGTCAGCTCATAATATCTTAATTCATTCGAAATCGGTCAAAGAACAACGAAATTAACATGAAACTTCATGAAATAACAACAAAGTAGACATTTTTCGCTGTTCCGTGCTTTGATAACCTTTTTTCCTTTCTGTCAGCTCATAAAATCTTAATTCATTCGAAATCGGTCAAAGAACAACGAAATTAACATGAAACTTCATCAAATAACAACAAAGTAGACATTTTTCGCTGTTCCGTGTTTCGATAACCGTTTTTCTTTCTGTGTCAGCTTCAAAATATCTTAATTCATTCGAATTCGTTCAAAGAACAACGAAATTAACGTGTAATTTCATCAAATAACAACAAAGTAGACATTTTTCGCTGTTCCGTGCTTTGATAACCTTTTTTCCTTTCTGTCAGCTCATAATATCTTAATTCATTCGAAATCGGTCAAAGAACAACGAAATTAACATGAAACTTCATCAAATAACAACAAAGTAGACATTTTTCGCTGTTCCGTGCTTTGATAACCTTTTTTTTCTTTCTGTCAGCTCATAATATCTTAATTCATTCGAAATCGGTCAAAGAACAACGAAATTTAAATGGAACTTCATCAAATAACAACAAAGTAGACATTTTTCGCTGTTCCGTGCTTTGATAACCTTTTTTCCTTTCTGTCAGCTCATAATATCTTAATTCATTCGAAATCGGTCACAAAGAAATTAACATGAAACTTCATCAAATAACAACAAAGTAGACATTTTTCGCTGTTCCGTGCTTTGATAACCTTTTTTCCTTTCTGTCAGCTCATAATATCTTAATTCATTCGAAATCGGTCAAAGAACAACGAAATTTACATGGAACTTCATGAAATAACAACAAAGTAGACATTTTTCGCTGTTCCGTGTTTCGATAACCGTTTTTCTTTCTGTGTCAGCTTCAAAATATCTTAATTCATTAGAATTCGTTGAAAGAACAACGAAATTAACGTGGAATTTCATCAAATAACAACAAAGTAGACATTTTTCGCTGTTCCGTGCTTTGATAACCTTTTTTCCTTTCTGTCAGCTCATAATATCTTAATTCATTCGAAATCGGTCAAAGAACAACGAAATTAACATGAAACTTCATCAAATAACAACAAAGTAGACATTTTTCGCTGTTCCGTGCTTTGATAACCTTTTTTCCTTTCTGTCAGCTCATAATATCTTAATTCATTCGGAATCGGTCAAAGAACAACGAAATTAACATGAAACTTCATCAAATAACAACAAAGTAGACATTTTTAGCTGTTCCGTGCTTTGATAACCTTTTTTCCTTGCTGTCAGCTCATAATATCTTAATTCATTCGAAATCGGTCAAAGAACAACGAAATTAACATGAAACTTCATCAAATAACAACAAAGTAGACATTTTTCGCTGTTCCGTGCTTTGATAACCTTTTTTTCTTTCTGTCAGCTCATAATATCTTAATTCATTCGAAATCGGTCAAAGAACAACGAAATTAACATGAAACTTCATCAAATAACAACAAAGTAGACATTTTTCGCTGTTCCGTGCTTTGATAACCTTTTTTCCTTTCTGTCAGCTCATAATATCTTAATTCATTCGAAATCGGCCAAAGAACAACGAAATTAACATGAAACTTCATCAAATAACAACAAAGTAGACATTTTTCGCTGTTCCGTGCTTTGATAACCTTTTTTTCTTTCTGTCAGCTCATAATATCTTAATTCATTCGAAATCGGTCAAAGAACAACGAAATTAACATGAAACTTCATCAAATAACAACAAAGTAGACATTTTTCGCTGTTCCGTGCTTTGATAACCTTTTTTCCTTTCTGTCAGCTCATAATATCTTAATTCATTCGAAATCGGCCAAAGAACAACGAAATTAACATGAAACTTCATCAAATAACAACAAAGTAGACATTTTTCGCTGTTCCGTGCTTTGATAACCTTTTTTTCTTTCTGTCAGCTCATAATATCTTAATTCATTCGAAATCGGTCAAAGAACAACGAAATTAACATGAAACTTCATGAAATAACAACAAAGTAGACATTTTTCGCTGTTCCGTGCTTTGATAACCTTTTTTCCTTTCTGTCAGCTCATAATATCTTAATTCATTCGAAATCGGTCAAAGAACAACGAAATTAACATGAAACTTCATCAAATAACAACAAAGTAGACATTTTTCGCTGTTCCGTGTTTCGATAACCGTTTTTCTTTCTGTGTCAGCTTCAAAATATCTTAATTCATTCGAATTCGTTCAAAGAACAACGAAATTAACGTGTAATTTCATCAAATAACAACAAAGTAGACATTTTTCGCTGTTCCGTGCTTTGATAACCTTTTTTCCTTTCTGTCAGCTCATAATATCTTAATTCATTCGAAATCGGTCAAAGAACAACGAAATTAACATGAAACTTCATCAAATAACAACAAAGTAGACATTTTTCGCTGTTCCGTGCTTTGATAACCTTTTTTTCTTTCTGTCAGCTCATAATATCTTAATTCATTCGAAATCGGTCAAAGAACAACGAAATTTAAATGGAACTTCATCAAATAACAACAAAGTAGACATTTTTCGCTGTTCCGTGCTTTGATAACCTTTTTTCCTTTCTGTCAGCTCATAATATCTTAATTCATTCGAAATCGGTCAAAGAACAAAGAAATTAACATGAAACTTCATCAAATAACAACAAAGTAGACATTTTTCGCTGTTCCGTGCTTTGATAACCTTTTTTCCTTTCTGTCAGCTCATAATATCTTAATTCATTCGAAATCGGTCAAAGAACAACGAAATTTACATGGAACTTCATGAAATAACAACAAAGTAGACATTTTTCGCTGTTCCGTGTTTCGATAACCGTTTTTCTTTCTGTGTCAGCTTCAAAATATCTTAATTCATTCGAATTCGTTGAAAGAACAACGAAATTAACGTGGAATTTCATCAAATAACAACAAAGTAGACATTTTTCGCTGTTCCGTGCTTTGATAACCTTTTTTCCTTTCTGTCAGCTCATAATATCTTAATTCATTCGAAATCGGTCAAAGAACAACGAAATTAACATGAAACTTCATCAAATAACAACAAAGTAGACATTTTTCGCTGTTCCGTGCTTTGATAACCTTTTTTCCTTTCTGTCAGCTCATAATATCTTAATTCATTCGGAATCGGTCAAAGAACAACGAAATTAACATGAAACTTCATCAAATAACAACAAAGTAGACATTTTTAGCTGTTCCGTGCTTTGATAACCTTTTTTCCTTGCTGTCAGCTCATAATATCTTAATTCATTCGAAATCGGTCAAAGAACAACGAAATTAACATGAAACTTCATCAAATAACAACAAAGTAGACATTTTTCGCTGTTCCGTGCTTTGATAACCTTTTTTTCTTTCTGTCAGCTCATAATATCTTAATTCATTCGAAATCGGTCAAAGAACAACGAAATTAACATGAAACTTCATCAAATAACAACAAAGTAGACATTTTTTGCTGTTCCGTGCTTTGATAACCTTTTTTCCTTTCTGTCAGCTCATAATATCTTAATTCATTCGAAATCGGCCAAAGAACAACGAAATTAACATGAAACTTCATCAAATAACAACAAAGTAGACATTTTTCGCTGTTCCGTGCTTTGATAACCTTTTTTTCTTTCTGTCAGCTCATAATATCTTAATTCATTCGAAATCGGTCAAAGAACAACAAAATTAACATGAAACTTCATCAAATAACAACAAAGTAGACATTTTTCGCTGTTCCGTGCTTTGATAACCTTTTTTCCTTTCTGTCAGCTCATAATATCTTAATTCATTCGAAATCGGCCAAAGAACAACGATATTAACATTAAACTTCATCAAATAACAACAAAGTAGACATTTTTCGCTGTTCCGTGCTTTGATAACCTTTTTTTCTTTCTGTCAGCTCATAATATCTTAATTCATTCGAAATCGGTCAAAGAACAACGAAATTAACATGAAACTTCATCAAATAACAACAAAGTAGACATTTTTAGCTGTTCCGTGCTTTGATAACCTTTTTTCCTTGCTGTCAGCTCATAATATCTTAATTCATTCGAAATCGGTCAAAGAACAACGAAATTAACATGAAACTTCATCAAATAACAACAAAGTAGACATTTTTCGCTGTTCCGTGCTTTGATAACCTTTTTTTCTTTCTGTCAGCTCATAATATCTTAATTCATTCGAAATCGGTCAAAGAACAACGAAATTAACATGAAACTTCATCAAATAACAACAAAGTAGACATTTTTCGCTGTTCCGTGCTTTGATAACCTTTTTTCCTTTCTGTCAGCTCATAATATCTTAATTCATTCGAAATCGGCCAAAGAACAACGAAATTAACATGAAACTTCATCAAATAACAACAAAGTAGACATTTTTCGCTGTTCCGTGTTTCGATAACCGTTTTTCTTTCTGTGTCAGCTTCAAAATATCTTAATTCATTCGAATTCGTTCAAAGAACAACGAAATTAACGTGGAATTTCATCAAATAACAACAAAGTAGACATTTTTCGCTGTTCCGTGCTTTGATAACCTTTTTTTCTTTCTGTCAGCTCATAATATCTTAATTCATTCGAAATCGGTCAAAGAACAACGAAATTAACATGAAACTTCATCAAATAACAACAAAGTACACATTTTTCGCTGTTCCGTACTTTGATAACCTTTTTTCCTTTCTGTGAGCTCATAAGATCTTAATTCATTCGAAATCGGTCAAAGAACAACGAAATTAACATGAAACTTCATCAAATAACAACAAAGTACACATTTTTCGCTGTTCCGTGCTTTGATAATCTTTTTTTCTTTCTGTCAGCTCATAATATCCTATTTCATTCGAAATCGGTCAAAGAACAAAGAAATTAACATGAAACTTCATCAAATAACAACAAAGTAGACATTTTTCGCTGTTCCGTGCTTTGATAACCTTTTTTTCTTTCTGTCAGCTCATAATATCTTAATTCATTCGAAATCGGTCAAAGAACAACGAAATTTAAATGGAACTTCATCAAATAATAACAAAGTAGACATTTTTCGCTGTTCCGTGCTTTGATAACCTTTTTTCCTTTCTGTCAGCTCATAATATCTTAATTCATTCGAAATCGGTCAAAGAACAACGAAATTAACATGAAACTTCATCAAATAACAACAAAGTAGACATTTTTCGCTGTTCCGTGCTTTGATAACCTTTTTCCTTTCTGTCAGCTCATAATATCTTAATTCATTCGAAATCGGCCAAAGAACAACGAAATTAACATGAAACTTCATCAAATAACAACAAAGTAGACATTTTTCGCTGTTCCGTGCTTTGATAACCTTTTTTTCTTTCTGTCAGCTCATAATATCTTAATTCATTCGAAATCGGTCAAAGAACAACGAAATTAACATGAAACTTCATCAAATAACAACAAAGTAGACATTTTTAGCTGTTCCGTGCTTTGATAACCTTTTTTTCCTTGCTGTCAGCTCATAATATCTTAATTCATTCGAAATCGGTCAAAGAACAACGAAATTAACATGAAACTTCATCAAATAACAACAAAGTACACATTTTTCGCTGTTCCGTGCTTTGATAACCTTTTTTTCTTTCTGTCAGCTCATAATATCTTAATTCATTCGAAATCGGTCAAAGAACAACGAAATTTACATGGAACTTCATGAAATAACAACAAAGTAGACATTTTTCGCTGTTCCGTGTTTCGATAACCGTTTTTCTTTCTGTGTCAGCTTCAAAATATCTTAATTCATTCGAATTCGTTCAAAGAACAACGAAATTAACGTGGAATTTCATCAAATAACAACAAAGTAGACATTTTTCGCTGTTCCGTGCTTTGATAACCTTTTTTCCTTTCTTTCAGCTCATAATATCTTAATTCATTCGAAATCGGTCAAAGAACAACGAAATTAACATGAAACTTCATCAAATAACAACAAAGTAGACATTTTTCGCTGTTCCGTGCTTTGATAACCTTTTTTCCTTTCTGTCAGCTCATAATATCTTAATTCATTCGAAATCGGTCAAAGAACAACGAAATTAACATGAAACTTCATCAAATAACAACAAAGTAGACATTTTTCGCTGTTCCGTGCTTTGATAACCTTTTTTCCTTTCTGTCAGCTCATAATATCTTAATTCATTCGAAATCGGTCAAAGAACAACGAAATTAACATGAAACTTCAGCAAATAACAACAAAGTAGACATTTTTCGCTGTTCCGTGCTTTGATAACCTTTTTTCCTTTCTGTCAGCTCATAATATCTTAATTCATTCGAAATCGGTCAAAGAACAACGAAATTAACATGAAACTTCATCAAATAACAACAAAGTAGACATTTTTCGCTGTTCCGTGCTTTGATAACCTTTTTTCCTTTCTGTCAGCTCATAATATCTTAATTCATTCGAAATCGGTCAAAGAACAACGAAATTAACATGAAACTTCATCAAATAACAACAAAGTACACATTTTTCGCTGTTCCGTGCTTTGATAACCTTTTTTCTTTTCTGTCAGCTCATAATATCTTAATTCATTCGAAATCGGTCAAAGAACAAAGAAATTAACATGAAACTTCATCAAATAACAACAAAGTAGACATTTTCGCTGTTCCGTGCTTTGATAACCTTTTTTCCTTTCTGTCAGCTCATAATATCTTAATTCATTCGAAATCGGTCAAAGAACAACGAAATTTACATGGAACTTCATGAAATAACAACAAAGTAGACATTTTTCGCTGTTCCGTGTTTCGATAACCGTTTTTCTTTCTGTGTCAGCTTCAAAATATCTTAATTCATTCGAATTCGTTGAAAGAACAACGAAATTAACGTGGAATTTCATCAAATAACAACAAAGTAGACATTTTTCGCTGTTCCGTGCTTTGATAACCTTTTTTCCTTTCCGTCAGCTCATAATATCTTAATTCATTCGAAATCGGTCAAAGAACAACGAAATTAACATGAAACTTCATCAAATAACAACAAAGTAGACATTTTTCGCTGTTCCGTGCTTTGATAACCTTTTTTTCTTTCTGTCAGCTCATAATATCTTAATTCATTCGAAATCGGTCAAAGAACAACGAAATTTACATGGAACTTCATGAAATATCAACAAAGTAGACATTTTTCGCTGTTCCGTGTTTCGATAACCTTTTTTTCTTTCTGTCAGCTCATAATATCTTAATTCATTCGAAATCGGTCAAAGAACAACGAAATTTACATGGAACTTCATGAAATAACAACAAAGTAGACATTTTTCGCTGTTCCGTGTTTCGATAACCGTTTTTCTTTCTGTGTCAGCTTCAAAATATCTTAATTCATTCGAATTCGTTGAAAGAACAACGAAATTAACGTGGAATTTCATCAAATAACAACAAAGTAGACATTTTTCGCTGTTCCGTGCTTTGATAATCTTTTTTTCTTTCTGTCAGCTCATAATATCCTATTTCATTCGAAATCGGTCAAAGAACAACGAAATTTACATGGAACTTCATGAAATAACAACAAAGTAGACATTTTTCGCTGTTCCGTGTTTCGATAACCGTTTTTTCTTTCTGTGTCAGCTTCAAAATATCTTAATTCATTCGAATTCGTTCAAAGAACAACGAAATTAACGTGGAATTTCATCAAATAACAACAAAGTAGACATTTTTCGCTGTTCCGTGCTTTGATAACCTTTTTTTTCTTTCTGTCAGCTCATAATATCTTAATTCATTCGAAATCGGTCAAAGAACAACGAAATTTACATGGAACTTCATGAAATAACAACAAAGTAGACATTTTTCGCTGTTCCGTGTTTCGATAACCGTTTTTCTTTCTGTGTCAGCTTCAAAATATCTTAATTCATTCGAATTCGTTGAAAGAACAACGAAATTAACGTGGAATTTCATCAAATAACAACAAAGTAGACATTTTTCGCTGTTCCGTGCTTTGATAACCTTTTTTCCTTTCTGTCAGCTCATAATATCTTAATTCATTCGAAATCGGTCAAAGAACAACGAAATTTACATGGAACTTCATGAAATAACAACAAAGTAGACATTTTTCGCTGTTCCGTGTTTCGATAACAGTTTTTCTTTCTGTGTCAGCTTCAAAATATCTTAATTCATTCGAATTCGTTGAAAGAACAACGAAATTAACGTGGAATTTCATCAAATAACAACAAAGTAGACATTTTTCGCTGTTCCGTGCTTTGATAACCTTTTTTCCTTTCTGTCAGCTCATAATATCTTAATTCATTCGAAATCGGTCAAAGAACAACGAAATTAACATGAAACTTCATCAAATAACAACAAAGTAGACATTTTTCGCTGTTCCGTGCTTTGATAACTTTTTTTCCTTTCTGTCAGCTCATAATATCTTAATTCATTCGAATTCGTTCAAAGAACAACGAAATTAACGTGGAATTTCATCAAATAACAACAAAGTAGACATTTTTCGCTGTTCCGTGCTTTGATAACCTTTTTTTCTTTCTGTCAGCTCATAATATCTTAATTCATTCGAAATCGGTCAAAGAACAACGAAATTTACATGGAACTTCATGAAATAACAACAAAGTAGACATTTTTCGCTGTTCCGTGTTTCGATAACCGTTTTTCTTTCTGTGTCAGCTTCAAAATATCTTAATTCATTCGAATTCGTTCAAAGAACAACGAAATTAACGTGGAATTTCATCAAATAACAACAAAGTAGACATTTTTCGCTGTTCCGTGCTTTGATAACCTTTTTTCTTTCTGTCAGCTCATAATATCTTAATTCATTCGAAATCGGTCAAAGAACAACGAAATTTACATGGAACTTCATGAAATAACAACAAAGTAGACATTTTTCGCTGTTCCGTGTTTCGATAACCGTTTTTCTTTCTGTGTCAGCTTCAAAATATCTTAATTCATTCGAATTCGTTCAAAGAACAACGAAATTAACGTGGAATTTCATCAAATAACAACAAAGTAGACATTTTTCGCTGTTCCGTGCTTTGATAACCTTTTTTCTTTCTGTCAGCTCATAATATCTTAATTCATTCGAAATCGGTCAAAGAACAACGAAATTTACATGGAACTTCATGAAATAACAACAAAGTAGACATTTTTCGCTGTTCCGTGTTTCGATAACCGTTTTTCTTTCTGTGTCAGCTTCAAAATATCTTAATTCATTCGAATTCGTTCAAAGAACAACGAAATTAACGTGGAATTTCATCAAATAACAACAAAGTAGACATTTTTCGCTGTTCCGTGCTTTGATAACCTTTTTTTCTTTCTGTCAGCTCATAATATCTTAATTCATTCGAAATCGGTCAAAGAACAACGAAATTAACATGAAACTTCATCAAATAACAACAAAGTACACATTTTTCGCTGTTCCGTGCTTTGATAACCTTTTTTTCTTTCTGTCAGCTCATAATATCTTAATTCATTCGAAATCGGCCAAAGAACAACGAAATTAACATGAAACTTCATCAAATAACAACAAAGTAGACATTTTTCGCTGTTCCGTGCTTTGATAACCTTTTTTCCTTTCTGTCAGCTCATAATATCTTAATTCATTCGAAATCGGTCAAAGAACAACGAAATTAACATGAAACTTCATCAAATAACAACAAAGTAGACATTTTTCGCTGTTCCGTGCTTTGATAACCTTTTTTTCTTTCTGTCAGCTCATAATATCTTAATTCATTCGAAATCGGTCAAAGAACAACGAAATTTACATGGAACTTCATGAAATAACAACAAAGTAGACATTTTTCGCTGTTCCGTGTTTCGATAACCGTTTTTCTTTCTGTGTCAGCTTCAAAATATCTTAATTCATTCGAATTCGTTGAAAGAACAACGAAATTAACGTGGAATTTCATCAAATAACAACAAAGTAGACATTTTTCGCTGTTCCGTGCTTTGATAACCTTTTTTCCTTTCCGTCAGCTCATAATATCTTAATTCATTCGAAATCGGTCAAAGAACAACGAAATTAACATGAAACTTCATCAAATAACAGCAAAGTAGACATTTTTCGCTGTTCCGTGCTTTGATAACCATTTTTTCTTTCTGTCAGCTCATAATATCTTAATTCATTCGAAATCGGTCAAAGAACAACGAAATTTACATGGAACTTCATGAAATAACAACAAAGTAGACATTTTTCGCTGTTCCGTGCTTTGATAACCTTTTTTCCTTTCTGTCAGCTCATAATATCTTAATTCATTCGAAATCGGTCAAAGAACAACGAAATTTACATGGAACTTCATGAAATAACAACAAAGTAGACATTTTTCGCTGTTCCGTGTTTCGATAACCGTTTTTCTTTCTGTGTCAGCTTCAAAATATCTTAATTCATTCGAATTCGTTGAAAGAACAACGAAATTAACGTGGAATTTCATCAAATAACAACAAAGTAGACATTTTTCGCTGTTCCGTGCTTTGATAACCTTTTTTCCTTTCCGTCAGCTCATAATATCTTAATTCATTCGAAATCGGTCAAAGAACAACGAAATTAACATGAAACTTCATCAAATAACAACAAAGTAGACATTTTTCGCTGTTCCGTGCTTTGATAACCTTTTTTTCTTTCTGTCAGCTCATAATATTTTAATTCATTCGAAATCGGTCAAAGAACAACGAAATTTACATGGAACTTCATGAAATAACAACAAAGTAGACATTTTTCGCTGTTCCGTGTTTCGATAACCTTTTTTTCTTTCTGTCAGCTCATAATATCTTAATTCATTCGAAATCGGTCAAAGAACAACGAAATTTACATGGAACTTCATGAAATAACAACAAAGTAGACATTTTTTGCTGTTCCGTGTTTCGATAACCGTTTTTTCTTTCTGTGTCAGCTTCAAAATATCTTAATTCATTCGAATTCGTTGAAAGAACAACGAAATTAACGTGGAATTTCATCAAATAACAACAAAGTAGACATTTTTCGCTGTTCCGTGCTTTGATAATCTTTTTTTCTTTCTGTCAGCTCATAATATCCTATTTCATTCGAAATCGGTCAAAGAACAACGAAATTTACATGGAACTTCATGAAATAACAACAAAGTAGACATTTTTCGCTGTTCCGTGTTTCGATAACCGTTTTTCTTTCTGTGTCAGCTTCAAAATATCTTAATTCATTCGAATTCGTTCAAAGAACAACGAAATTAACGTGGAATTTCATCAAATAACAACAAAGTAGACATTTTTCGCTGTTCCGTGCTTTGATAACCTTTTTTTCTTTCTGTCAGCTCATAATATCTTAATTCATTCGAAATCGGTCAAAGAACAACGAAATTTACATGGAACTTCATGAAATAACAACAAAGTAGACATTTTTCGCTGTTCCGTGTTTCGATAACCGTTTTTCTTTCTGTGTCAGCTTCAAAATATCTTAGTTCATTCGAATTCGTTCAAAGAACAACGAAATTAACGTGGAATTTCATCAAATAACAACAAAGTAGACATTTTTCGCTGTTCCGTGCTTTGATAACCTTTTTTCCTTTCTGTCAGCTCATAATATCTTAATTCATTCGAAATCGGTCAAAGAACAACGAAATTAACATGAAACTTCATCAAATAACAACAAAGTAGACATTTTTCGCTGTTCCGTGCTTTGATAACCTTTTTTCTTTCTGTCAGCTCATAATATCTTAATTCATTCGAAATCGGTCAAAGAACAACGAAATTTACATGGAACTTCATGAAATAACAACAAAGTAGACATTTTTCGCTGTTCCGTGTTTTGATAACCTTTTTTCTTTCTGTGTCAGCTTCAAAATATCTTAATTCATTCGAATTCGTTCAAAGACCAACGAAATTAACGTGGAATTTCATCAAATAACAACAAAGTAGACATTTTTCGCTGTTCCGTGCTTTGATAACCTTTTTTCCTTTCTGTCAGCTCATAATATCTTAATTCATTCGAAATCGGTCAAAGAACAACGAAATTAACATGAAACTTCATGAAATAACAACAAAGTAGACATTTTTCGCTGTTCCGTGCTTTGATAACCTTTTTTCCTTTCTGTCAGCTCATAATATCTTAATTCATTCGAAATCGGTCAAAGAACAACGAAATTAACATGAAACTTCATCAAATAACAACAAAGTAGACATTTTTCGCTGTTCCGTGCTTTGATAACCTTTTTTCCTTTCTGTCAGCTCATAATATCTTAATTCATTCGAAATCGGTCAAAGAACAACGAAATTAACATGAAACTTCATCAAATAACAACAAAGTAGACATTTTTCGCTGTTCCGTGCTTTGATAACCTTTTTTCCTTTCTGTCAGCTCATAATATCTTAATTCATTCGAAATCGGCCAAAGAACAACGAAATTAACATGAAACTTCATCAAATAACAACAAAGTAGACATTTTTCGCTGTTCCGTGCTTTGATAACCTTTTTTTCTTCTGTCAGCTCATAATATCTTAATTCATTCGAAATCGGTCAAAGAACAACGAAATTTACATGGAACTTCATGAAATAACAACAAAGTAGACATTTTTCGCTGTTCCGTGTTTCGATAACCGTTTTTCTTTCTGTGTCAGCTTCAAAATATCTTAATTCATTCGAATTCGTTGAAAGAACAACGAAATTAACGTGGAATTTCATCAAGTAACAACAAAGTAGACATTTTTCGCTGTTCCGTGCTTTGATAACCTTTTTTCCTTTCTGTCAGCTCATAATATCTTAATTCATTCGAAATCGGTCAAAGAACAACGAAATTAACATGAAACTTCATCAAATAACAACAAAGTAGACATTTTTCGCTGTTCCGTGCTTTGATAACCTTTTTTCCTTTCTGTCAGCTCATAATATCTTAATTCATTCGAAATCGGCCAAAGAACAACGAAATTAACATGAAACTTCATCAAATAACAACAAAGTAGACATTTTTCGCTGTTCCGTGCTTTGATAACCTTTTTTTCTTTCTGTCATAATATCTTAATTCATTCGAAATCGGTCAAAGAACAACGAAATTTACATGGAACTTCATGAAATAACAACAAAGTAGACATTTTTCGCTGTTCCGTGTTTCGATAACCGTTTTTCTTTCTGTGTCAGCTTCAAAATATCTTAATTCATTCGAATTCGTTGAAAGAACAACGAAATTAACGTGGAATTTCATCAAATAACAATAAAGTAGACATTTTTCGCTGTTCCGTGCTTTGATAACCTTTTTGCCTTTCTGTCAGCTCATAATATCTTAATTCATTCGAAATCGGTCAAAGAACAACGAAATTAACATGAAACTTCATCAAATAACAACAAAGTAGACATTTTTCGCTGTTCCGTGTTTCGATAACCGTTTTTCTTTCTGTGTCAGGTTCAAAATATCTTAATTCATTCGAATTCGTTCAAAGAACAACGAAATTAACGTGGAATTTCATCAAATAACAACAAAGTAGACATTTTTCGCTGTTCCGTGCTTTGATAACCTTTTTTTCTTTCTGTCAGCTCATAATATCTTAATTCATTCGAAATCGGTCAAAGAACAACGAAATTTACATGGAACTTCATGAAATAACAACAAAGTAGACATTTTTCGCTGTTCCGTGTTTCGATAACCGTTTTTCTTTCTGTTTCAGCTTCAAAATATCTTAATTCATTCGAATTCGTTCAAAGAACAACGAAATTAACGTGGAATTTCATCAAATAACAACAAAGTAGACATTTTTAGCTGTTCCGTGCTTTGATAACCTTTTTTCCTTGCTGTCAGCTCATAATATCTTAATTCATTCGAAATCGGTCAAAGAACAACGAAATTAACATGAAACTTCATCAAATAACAACAAAGTAGACATTTTTCGCTGTTCCGTGCTTTGATAACCTTTTTTCTTTCTGTCAGCTCATAATATCTTAATTCATTCGAAATCGGTCAAAGAACAAGGAAATTTACATGGAACTTCATGAAATAACAACAAAGTAGACATTTTTCGCTGTTCCGTGCTTTGATAACCTTTTTTCCTTTCTGTCAGCTCATAATATCTTAATTCATTCGAAATCGGTCAAAGAACAACGAAATTAACATGAAACTTCATCAAATAACAACAAAGTAGACATTTTTCGCTGTTCCGTGCTTTGATAACCTTTTTTTCTTTCTGTCAGCTCATAATATCTTAATTCATTCGAAATCGGTCAAAGAACAACGAAATTTACATGGAACTTCATGAAATAACAACAAAGTAGACATTTTTCGCTGTTCCGTGTTTCGATAACCGTTTTTCTTTCTGTCAGCTCATAATATCCTATTTCATTCGAAATCGGTCAAAGAACAACGAAATTTACATGGAACTTCATCAAACAACAACAAAGTACACATTTTTCGCTGTTCCGTGCTTTGATAACCTTTTTTCCTTTCTGTCAGCTCATAATATCTTAATTCATTCGAAATCGGCCAAAGAACAACGAAATTAACATGAAACTTCATCAAATAACAACAAAGTAGACATTTTTCGCTGTTCCGTGCTTTGATAACCTTTTTTCCTTTCTGTCAGCTCATAATATCTTAATTCATTCGAAATCGGTCAAAGAACAACGAAATTAACATGAAACTTCATCATATAACAACAAAGTACACATTTTTCGCTGTTCCGTGCTTTGATAACCTTTTTTCCTTTCTGTCAGCTCATAATATCTTAATTCATTCGAAATCGGTCAAAGAACAACGAAATTAACGTGGAATTTCATCAAATAACAACAAAGTAGACATTTTTCGCTGTTCCGTGCTTTGATAACCTTTTTTCTTTCTGTCAGCTCATAATATCTTAATTCATTCGAAATCGGTCAAAGAACAACGAAATTTACATGGAACTTCATGAAATAACAACAAAGTAGACATTTTTCGCTGTTCCGTGTTTTGATAACCTTTTTTCTTTCTGTGTCAGCTTCAAAATATCTTAATTCATTCGAATTCGTTCAAAGAACAACGAAATTAACGTGGAATTTCATCAAATAACAACAAAGTAGACATTTTTCGCTGTTCCGTGCTTTGATAACCTTTTTTCCTTTCTGTCAGCTCATAATATCTTAATTCATTCGAAATCGGCCAAAGAACAACGAAATTAACATGAAACTTCATCAAATAACAACAAAGTAGACATTTTTAGCTGTTCCGTGCTTTGATAACCTTTTTTCCTTGCTGTCAGCTCATAATATCTTAATTCATTCGAAATCGGTCAAAGAACAACGAAATTAACATGAAACTTCATCAAATAACAACAAAGTAGACATTTTTCGCTGTTCCGTGCTTTGATAACCTTTTTTCTTTCTGTCAGCTCATAATATCTTAATTCATTCGAAATCGGTCAAAGAACAACGAAATTTACATGGAACTTCATGAAATAACAACAAAGTAGACATTTTTCGCTGTTCCGTGTTTTGATAACCTTTTTTCTTTCTGTGTCAGCTTCAAAATATCTTAATTCATTCGAATTCGTTCAAAGAACAAAGAAATTAACGTGGAATTTCATCAAATAACAACAAAGTAGACATTTTTCGCTGTTCCGTGCTTTGATAACCTTTTTTCCTTTCTGTCAGCTCATAATATCTTAATTCATTCGAAATCGGCCAAAGAACAACGAAATTAACATGAAACTTCATCAAATAACAACAAAGTAGACATTTTTAGCTGTTCCGTGCTTTGATAACCTTTTTCCCTTGCTGTCAGCTCATAATATCTTAATTCATTCGAAATCGGTCAAAGAACAACGAAATTAACATGAAACTTCATCAAATAACAACAAAGTAGACATTTTTCGCTGTTCCGTGCTTTGATAACCTTTTTTCTTTCTGTCAGCTCATAATATCTTAATTCATTCGAAATCGGTCAAAGAACAACGAAATTTACATGGAACTTCATGAAATAACAACAAAGTAGACATTTTTCGCTGTTCCGTGTTTTGATAACCTTTTTTCTTTCTGTGTCAGCTTCAAAATATCTTAATTCATTCGAATTCGTTCAAAGAACAACGAAATTAACGTGGAATTTCATCAAATAACAACAAAGTAGACATTTTTCGCTGTTCCGTGCTTTGATAACCTTTTTTCCTTTCTGTCAGCTCATAATATCTTAATTCATTCGAAATCAGTCAAAGAACAACGAAATTAACATGAAACTTCATCAAATAACAACAAAGTAGACATTTTTCGCTGTTCCGTGCTTTGATAACCTTTTTTTCTTTCTGTCAGCTCATAATATCTTAATTCATTCGAAATCGGTCAAAGAACAAAGAAATTAACATGAAACTTCATCAAATAACAACAAAGTAGACATTTTTCGCTGTTCCGTGCTTTGATAACCTTTTTTTCTTTCTGTCAGCTCATAATATCTTAATTCATTCGAAATCGGTCAAAGAACAACGAAATTTACATGGAACTTCATGAAATAACAACAAAGTAGACATTTTTTGCTGTTCCGTGTTTCGATAACAGTTTTTCTTTCTGTGTCAGCTTCAAAATATCTTAATTCATTCGAATTCGTTGAAAGAACAACGAAATTAACGTGGGAATTTCATCAAATAACAACAAAGTAGACATTTTTCGCTGTTCCGTGCTTTGATAACCTTTTTTTCTTTCTGTCAGCTCATAATATCTTAATTCATTCGAAATCGGTCAAAGAACAACGAAATTTACATGGAACTTCATGAAATAACAACAAAGTAGACATTTTTCGCTGTTCCGTGTTTCGATAACCGTTTTTCTTTCTGTGTCAGCTTCAAAATATCTTAATTCATTCGAATTCGTTCAAAGAAAAACGAAATTAACGTGGAATTTCATCAAATAACAACAAAGTAGACATTTTTCGCTGTTCCGTGCTTTGATAACCTTTTTTCCTTTCTGTCAGCTCATAATATCTTAATTCATTCGAAATCGGCCAAAGAACAACGAAATTAACATGAAACTTCATCAAATAACAACAAAGTAGACATTTTTAGCTGTTCCGTGCTTTGATAACCTTTTTTCCTTGCTGTCAGCTCATAATATCTTAATTCATTCGAAATCGGTCAAAGAACAACGAAATTAACATGAAACTTCATCAAATAACAACAAAGTAGACATTTTTCGCTGTTCCGTGCTTTGATAACCTTTTTTCTTTCTGTCAGCTCATAATATCTTAATTCATTCGAAATCGGTCAAAGAACAACGAAATTTACATGGAACTTCATGAAATAACAACAAAGTAGACATTTTTCGCTGTTCCGTGTTTTGATAACCTTTTTTCTTTCTGTGTCAGCTTCAAAATATCTTAATTCATTCGAATTCGTTCAAAGAACAACGAAATTAACGTGGAATTTCATCAAATAACAACAAAGTAGACATTTTTCGCTGTTCCGTGCTTTGATAACCTTTTTTCCTTTCTGTCAGCTCATAATATCTTAATTCATTCGAAATCGGTCAAAGAACAACGAAATTAACATGAAACTTCATGAAATAACAACAAAGTAGACATTTTTCGCTGTTCCGTGCTTTGATAACCTTTTTTCCTTTCTGTCAGCTCATAATATCTTAATTCATTCGAAATCGGTCAAAGAACAACGAAATTAAGATGAAACTTCATGAAATAACAACAAAGTAGACATTTTTCGCTGTTCCGTGCTTTGATAACCTTTTTTCCTTTCTGTCAGCTCATAATATCTTAATTCATTCAAAATCGGTCAAAGAACAACGAAATTAACATGAAACTTCATCAAATAACAACAAAGTAGACATTTTTCGCTGTTCCGTGCTTTGATAACCTTTTTTCCTTTCTGTCAGCTCATAATATCTTAATTCATTCGAAATCGGTCAAAGAACAACGAAATTTACATGGAACTTCATCAAACAACAACAAAGTACACATTTTTCGCTGTTCCGTGCTTTGATAACCTTTTTTTCTTTCTGTCAGCTCATAATATCTTAATTCATTCGAAATCGGTCAAAGAACAACGAAATTAACATGAAACTGCATCAAATAACAACAAAGTAGACATTTTTCGCTGTTCCGTGCTTTGATAACCTTTTTTCCTTTCTGTCAGCTCATAATATCTTAATTCATTCGAAATCGGCCAAAGAACAACGAAATTAACATGAAACTTCATCAAATAACAACAAAGTAGACATTTTTCGCTGTTCCGTGCTTTGATAACCTTTTTTTCTTTCTGTCAGCACATAATATCTTAATTCATTCGAAATCGGTCAAAGAACAACGAAATTTACATGGAACTTCATCAAATAACAACAAAGTAGACATTTTTCGCTGTTCCGTGCTTTGATAACCTTTTTTCCTTTCTGTCAGCTCATAATATCTTAATTCATTCGAAATCGGTCAAAGAACAACGAAATTAACATGAAACTTCATGAAATAACAACAAAGTAGACATTTTTCGCTATTCCGTGCTTTGATAACCTTTTCTTCTTTCTGTCAGCTCATAATATCTTAATTCATTCGAAATCGGTCAAAGAACAACGAAATTAACATGAAACTTCATCAAATAACAACAAAGTAGACATTTTTCGCTGTTCCGTGCTTTGATAACCTTTTTTCCTTTCTGTCAGCTCATAATATCTTAATTCATTCGAAATCGGTCAAAGAACAACGAAATTAACATGAAACTTCATCAAATAACAACAAAGTAGACATTTTTCGCTGTTCCGTGCTTTGATAACCTTTTTTTCTTTCTGTCAGCTCATAATATCTTAATTCATTCGAAATCGGTCAAAGAACAACGAAATTTACACGGAACTTCATGAAATAACAACAAAGTAGACATTTTTCGCTGTTCCGTGCTTTGATAACCTTTTTTCCTTTCTGTCAGCTCATAATATCTTAATTCATTCGAATTCGTTCAAAGAACAACGAAATTAACATGAAACTTCATCAAATAACAACAAAGTACACATTTTTCGCTGTTCCGTGCTTTGATAACCTTTTTTTCTTTCTGTCAGCTCATAATATCTTAATTCATTCAAAATCGGTCAAAGAACAACGAAATTTACATGGAACTTCATGAAATAACAACAAAGTAGACATTTTTCGCTGTTCCGTGTTTCGATTACCGTTTTTCTTTCTGTGTCAGCTTCAAAATATCTTAATTCATTCGAATTCGTTGAAAGAACAACGAAATTAACGTGGAATTTCATCAAATAACAACAAAGTAGACATTTTTCGCTGTTCCGTGCTTTGATAACCTTTTTTCCTTTCTGTCAGCTCATAATATCTTAATTCATTCGAAATCGGCCAAAGAACAACGAAATTAACATGAAACTTCATCAAATAACAACAAAGTAGACATTTTTCGCTGTTCCGTGCTTTGATAACCTTTTTTCCTTTCTGTCAGCTCATAATATCTTAATTCATTCGAAATCGGTCAAAGAACAACGAAATTAACATGAAACTTCATCAAATAACAACAAAGTAGACATTTTTCGCTGTTCCGTGCTTTGATAATCTTTTTTTCTTTCTGTCAGCTCATAATATCTTAATTCATTCGAAATCGGTCAAAGAACAACGAAATTAACATGAAACTTCATCAAATAACAACAAAGTACACATTTTTCGCTGTTCCGTGCTTTGATAACCTTTTTTTCTTTCTGTCAGCTCATAATATCTTAATTCATTCGAAATCGGTCAAAGAACAACGAAATTTACATGGAACTTCATCAAACAACAACAAAGTACACATTTTTCGCTGTTCCGTGCTTTGATAACCTTTTTTCCTTTCTGTCAGCTCATAATATCTTAATTCATTCGAAATCGGCCAAAGAACAACGAAATTAACATGAAACTTCATCAAATAACAACAAAGTAGACATTTTTCGCTGTTCCGTGTTGTCGATAACCGTTTTTCTTTCTGTGTCAGCTTCAAAATATCTTAATTCATTCGAATTCGTTCAAAGAACAACGAAATTAACGTGGAATTTCATCAAATAACAACAAAGTAGACATTTTTCGCTGTTCCGTGCTTTGATAACCTTTTTTCCTTTCTGTCAGCTCATAATATCTTAATTCATTCGAAATCGGCCAAAGAACAACGAAATTAACATGAAACTTCATCAAATAACAACAAAGTAGACATTTTTAGCTGTTCCGTGCTTTGATAACCTTTTTTCCTTTCTGTCAGCTCATAATATCTTAATTCATTCGAAATCGGTCAAAGAACAACGAAATTAACATGAAACTTCATCAAATAGCAACAAAGTAGACATTTTTCGCTGTTCCGTGCTTTGATAACCTTTTTTTCTTTCTGTCAGCTCATAATATCTTAATTCATTCGAAATCGGCCAAAGAACAACGAAATTAACATGAAACTTCATCAAATAACAACAAAGTAGACATTTTTCGCTGTTCCGTGCTTTGATAACCTTTTTTTCTTTCTGTCAGCTCATAATATCTTAATTCATTCGAAATCGGTCAAAGAACAACGAAATTTTACATGGAACTTCATGAAATAACAACAAAGTAGACATTTTTCGCTGTTCCGTGCTTTGATAACCTTTTTTCCTTTCTGTCAGCTCATAATATCTTAATTCATTCGAATTCGTTCAAAGAACAACGAAATTAACGTGGAATTTCATCAAATAACAACAAAGTAGACATTTTTCGCTGTTCCGTGCTTTGATAACCTTTTTTTCTTTCTGTCAGCTCATAATATCTTAATTCATTCGAAATCGGTCAAAGAACAACGAAATTTACATGGAACTTCATGAAATAACAACAAAGTAGACATTTTTCGCTGTTCCGTGTTTCGATAACCGTTTTTCTTTCTGTGTCAGCTTCAAAATATCTTAATTCATTCGAATTCGTTGAAAGAACAACGAAATTAACGTGGAATTTCATCAAATAACAACAAAGTAGACATTTTTCGCTGTTCCGTGCTTTGATAACCTTTTTTCCTTTCTGTCAGCTCATAATATCTTAATTCATTCGAAATCGGCCAAAGAACAACGAAATTAACATGAAACTTCATCAAATAACAACAAAGTAGACATTTTTCGCTGTTCCGTGCTTTGATAACCTTTTTTCCTTTCTGTCAGCTCATAATATCTTAATTCATTCGAAATCGGTCAAAGAACAACGAAATTAACATGAAACTTCATCAAATAACAACAAAGTAGACATTTTTCGCTGTTCCGTGCTTTGATAATCTTTTTTTCTTTCTGTCAGCTCATAATATCTTAATTCATTCGAAATCGGTCAAAGAACAACGAAATTTACATGGAACTTCATCAAACAACAACAAAGTACACATTTTTCGCTGTTCCGTGCTTTGGTAACCTTTTTTCCTTTCTGTCAGCTCATAATATCTTAATTCATTCGAAATCGGCCAAAGAACAACGAAATTAACATGAAACTTCATCAAATAACAACAAAGTAGACATTTTTCGCTTTTCCGTGCTTTGATAACCTTTTTTCCTTTCTGTCAGCTCATAATATCTTAATTCATTCGAAATCGGTCAAAGAACAACGAAATTAACATGAAACTTCATGAAATAACAACAAAGTAGACATTTTTCGCTATTCCGTGCTTTGATAACCTTTTCTTCTTTCTGTCAGCTCATAATATCTTAATTCATTCGAAATCGGTCAAAGAACAACGAAATTAACATGAAACTTCATCAAATAACAACAAAGTAGACATTTTTCGCTGTTCCGTGCTTTGATAACCTTTTTTCCTTTCTGTCAGCTCATAATATCTTAATTCATTCGAAATCGGTCAAAGAACAACGAAATTAACATGAAACTTCATCAAATAACAACAAAGTAGACATTTTTCGCTGTTCCGTGCTTTGATAACCTTTTTTTCTTTCTGTCAGCTCATAATATCTTAATTCATTCGAAATCGGTCAAAGAACAACGAAATTTACACGGAACTTCATGAAATAACAACAAAGTAGACATTTTCGCTGTTCCGTGCTTTGATAACCTTTTTTCCTTTCTGTCAGCTCATAATATCTTAATTCATTCGAATTCGTTCAAAGAACAACGAAATTAACATGAAACTTCATCAAATAACAACAAAGTACACATTTTTCGCTGTTCCGTGCTTTGATAACCTTTTTTTTCTTTCTGTCAGCTCATAATATCTTAATTCATTCAAAATCGGTCAAAGAACAACGAAATTTACATGGAACTTCATGAAATAACAACAAAGTAGACATTTTTCGCTGTTCCGTGTTTCGATTACCGTTTTTCTTTCTGTGTCAGCTTCAAAATATCTTAATTCATTCGAATTCGTTGAAAGAACAACGAAATTAACGTGGAATTTCATCAAATAACAACAAAGTAGACATTTTTCGCTGTTCCGTGCTTTGATAACCTTTTTTCCTTTCTGTCAGCTCATAATATCTTAATTCATTCGAAATCGGCCAAAGAACAACGAAATTAACATGAAACTTCATCAAATAACAACAAAGTAGACATTTTTCGCTGTTCCGTGCTTTGATAACCTTTTTTCCTTTCTGTCAGCTCATAATATCTTAATTCATTCGAAATCGGTCAAAGAACAACGAAATTAACATGAAACTTCATCAAATAACAACAAAGTAGACATTTTTCGCTGTTCCGTGCTTTGATAATCTTTTTTTCTTTCTGTCAGCTCATAATATCTTAATTCATTCGAAATCGGTCAAAGAACAACGAAATTAACATGAAACTTCATCAAATAACAACAAAGTACACATTTTTCGCTGTTCCGTGCTTTGATAACCTTTTTTTCTTTCTGTCAGCTCATAATATCTTAATTCATTCGAAATCGGTCAAAGAACAACGAAATTTAC
>CAJVCO010000348.1:0-24887 GCA_910595825.1 Philhelius pedissequus
GTTGTTATTTGATGAAATTCCATGTAAATTTCGTTGTTCTTTGAACGATTTCGAATGAATTAAGATATTATGAGCTGACAGAAAGAAAAAAAGGTTATCAAAGCACGGAACAGCGAAAAATGTCTACTTTGTTGTTATTTGATGAAATTCCATGTTAATTTCGTTGTTCTTTGAACGAATTCGAATGAATTAAGATATTATGAGCTGACAGAAAGAAAAAAAGGTTATCAAAGCACGGAACAGCGAAAAATGTCTACTTTGTTGTTATTTGATGAACTTCCATGTAAATTTCGTTGTTCTTTGAACGATTTCGAATGAATTAAGATATTATGAGCTGACAGAAAGAAAAAAAGGTTATCAAAGCACGGAACAGCGAAAAATGTCTACTTTGTTGTTATTTGATGAAATTCCATGTTAATTTCGTTGTTCTTTGAACGAATTCGAATGAATTAAGATATTTGGAAGCTGACACAGAAAGAAAAACGGTTATCAAAACACGGAACAGCGAAAAATGTCTACTTTGTTGTTATTTGATGAAGTTCCATGTAAATTTCGTTGTTCTTTGAACGATTTCGAATGAATTAAGATATTATGGGCTGACAGAAAGAAAAAAAGGTTATCAAAGCACGGAACAGCGAAAAATGTGTACTTTGTTGTTGTTTGATGAAGTTTCATGTTAATTTCGTTGTTCTTTGAACGAATTCGAATGAATTAAGATATTTGGAAGCTGACACAGAAAGAAAAAAGGTTATCAAAACACGGAACAGCGAAAAATGTCTACTTTGTTGTTATTTGATGAAATTCCATGTTAATTTCGTTGTTCTTTGAACGATTTCGAATGAATTAAGATATTATGAGCTGACAGAAAGAAAAAAAGGTTATCAAAGCACGGAACAGCGAAAAATGTGTACTTTGTTGTTGTTTGATGAAGTTTCATGTTAATTTCGTTGTTTTTTGAACGAATTCGAATGAATTAAGATATTTGGAAGCTGACGCAGAAAGAAAAAAGTTTATCAAAACAAGGAACAGCGAAAAATGTCTACTTTGCTGTTATTTGATGAAATTCCATGTTAATTTCGTTGTTCTTTGAACGAATTCGAATGAATTAAGATATTTGGAAACTGACACAGAAAGAAAAAAGGTTATCAAAACACGGAACAGCGAAAAATGTCTACTTTGCATGTTAATTTCGTTGTTCTTTGAACGATTTCGAATAAATTAATTTATTATGAGCTGACAGAAAGAAAAAAAGGTTATCAAAGTACGGAACAGCGAAAAATGTGTACTTTGTTGTTATTTGATGAAGTTTCATGTAAATTTCGTTGTTCTTTGAACGATTTCGAATAAATTAAGATATTATGAGCTGACAGAAAGAAAAAAAGGTTATCAAAACACGGAACGGCGAAAAATGTCTACTTTGTTGTTATTTGATGAAATTCCATGTTAATTTCGTTGTTCTTTGAACGAATTCGAATGAATTAAGATATTTTGAAGCTGACACAGAAAGAAAAACGGTTATCAAGACACGGAACAGCGAAAAAATGTCTACTTTGTTGTTATTTGATGAAATTCCATGTTAATTTCGTTGTTCTTTGAACGAATTCGAATGAATTAAGATATTTGGAAGCTGACACAGAAAGAAAAACGGTTATCAGAACACGGAACAGCGAAAAATGTCTACTTTGTTGTTATTTGATGAAGTTTCATGTTAATTTCGTTGTTCTTTGAACGATTTCGAATAAATTAAGATATTATGAGCTGACAGAAAGAAAAAAAAGGTTATCAAAGCACGGAACAGCGAAAAATGTCTACTTTGTTTGTTATTTGATGAAATTCCATGTTAATTTCGTTGTTCTTTGAACGATTTCGAATAAATTAAGATATTATGAGCTGACAGAAAGAAAAAAAGGTTATCAAAGCACGGAACAGCGAAAAAATGTCTACTTTGTTGTTATTTGATGAAATTCCAAGTTAATTTCGTTGTTCGGCTATCAAAACACGGAACAGCGAAAAATGTCTACTCTGTTGTTATTTGATGAAGTTTCATGTTAATTTCGTTGTTCTTTGAACGATTTCGAATAAAATTAAGATATTATGAGCTGACTGAAAGAAAAAAAAGGTTATCAAAGCACGGGAACAGCGAAAAAATGTCTACTTTGTTTGTTATTTGATGAAATTCCATGTTAATTTCGTTGTTCTTTGAACGATTTCGAATAAATTAAGATATTATGAGCTGACAGAAAGAAAAAAAGGTTATCAAAGCACGGAACAGCGAAAAATGTCTACTTTGTTGTTATTTGATGAAATTCCATGTTAATTTCGTTGTTCGGCTATCAAAACACGGAACAGCGAAAAATGTCTACTTTGTTGTTATTTGATGAAATTCCTTGTTAATTTCGTTGTTCTTAGAATGAATTCGAATGAATTAAGATATTTGGAAGCTGACACAGAAAGAAAAAAAGGTTATCAAAGCACGGAACAGCGAAAAATGTCTACTTTGTTGTTATTTGATGAAATTCCATGTTAATTTCGTTGTTCTTTGAACGAATTCGAATGAATTAAGATATTTGGAAGCTGACACAGAAAGAAAAAAGGTTATCAAATCACGGAACGGCGAAAAATGTGTACTTTGTAGTTATTTGATGAAATTCCATGTTAATTTCGTTGTTCGGCTATCAAAACGCGGAACGACGAAAAATGTCTACTTTGTTGTTATTTGATGAAATTCCATGTTAATTTCGTTGTTCTTTGACCGATTTCGAATGAATTAAGATATTATGAGCTGACAGAAAGAAAAAAAGGTTATCAAAGCACGGAACAGCGAAAAATGTCTACTTTGTTGTTATTTGATGAAGTTCCATGTAAATTTCGTTGTTCTTTGAACGATTTGAAATGAATTAAGATATTATGAGCTGACAGAAAGAAAAAAAGGTTATCAAAGCACGGAACAGCGAAAAAATGTCTACTTTGTTGTTATTTGATGAAATTCCATGTTAATTTCGTTGTTCTTTGAACGAATTCGAATGAATTAAGATATTATGAGCTGACAGAAAGAAAAAAAGATTATCAAAGCACGGAACAGCGAAAAATGTCTACTTTGTTGTTATTTGATGAAATTCCATGTTAATTTCGTTGTTCTTTGAACGAATTCGAATGAATTAAGATATTTGGAAGCTGACACAGAAAGAAAAAAGGTTATCAAAACACGGAACAGCGAAAAATGTCTACTTTGTTGTTATTTGATGAAATTCCATGTTAATTTCGTTGTTCTTTGAACGATTTCGAATAAATTAAGATATTATGAGCTGACAGAAAGAAAAAAAGGTTATCAAAGCACGGAACAGTGAAAAATGTGTACTTTGTTGTTATTTGATGAAGTTCCATGTAAATTTCGTTGTTCTTTGAACGATTTCGAATAAATTAAAATATTATGAGCTGACAGAAAGAAAAAAAAGGTTATCAAAACACGCAACGGCGAAAAATGTCTACTTTGTTGTTATTTGATGAAATTCCATGTTAATTTCGTTGTTCTTTGAACGAATTCGAATGAATTAAGATATTTTGAAGCTGACACAGAAAGAAAAACGGTTGTCAAAACACGGAACAGCGAAAAAATGTCTACTTTGTTGTTATTTGATGAAATTCCATGTTAATTTCGTTGTTCTTTGAACGAATTCGAATGAATTAAGATATTTGGAAGCTGACACAGAAAGAAAAACGGTTATCAAAACACGGAACAGCGAAAAATGTCTACTTTGTTGTTATTTGATGAAGTTTCATGTTAATTTCGTTGTTCTTTGAACGATTTCGAATAAATTAAGATATTATGAGCTGACAGAAAGAAAAAAAGGTTATCAAAGCACGGAACAGCGAAAAATGTCTACTTTGTTGTTATTTGATGAAATTCCATGTTAATTTCGTTGTTCGGCTATCAAAACACGGAACGACGAAAAATGTCTACTTTGTTGTTGTTTGATGAAGTTCCATGTAAATTTCGTTGTTCTTTGAACGAATTCGAATGAATTAAGATATTTTGAAGCTGACACAGAAAGAAAAAACGGTTGTCAAAACACGGAACAGCGAAAAATGTCTACTTTGTTGTTATTTGATGAAATTCCATGTTAATTTCGTTGTTCTTTGAACGAATTCGAATGAATTAAGATATTTTGAAGCTGACACAGAAAGAAAAACGGTTGTCAAAACACGGAACAGCGAAAAATGTCTACTTTGTTGTTATTTGATGAAATTCCATGTTAATTCCGTTGTTCTTTGAACGAATTCGAATGAATTAAGATATTTGGAAGCTAACACAGAAAGAAAAACGGTTATCAAAACACGGAACGGCGAAAAATGTCTACTTTGTTGTTATTTGATGAAATTCCATGTTAATTTCGTTGTTCTTTGAACGAATTCGAATGAATTAAGATATTTTGAAGCTGACACAGAAAGAAAAACGGTTGTCAAAACACGGAACAGCGAAAAATATCTACTTTGTTGTTATTTGATGAAATTCCATGTTAATTTCGTTGTTCTTTGAACGAATTCGAATGAATTAAGATATTTGGAAGCTGACACAGAAAGAAAAACGGTTATCAAAACACGGAACAGCGAAAAATGTCTACTTTGTTGTTATTTGATGAAGTTTCATGTTAATTTCGTTGTTCTTTGAACGATTTCGAATGAATTAAGATATTATGAGCTGACAGAAAGAAAAAAAAGGTTATCAAAGTACGGAACAGCGAAAAATGTCTACTTTGTTGTTATTTGATGAAGTTCCATGTAAATTTCGTTGTTCTTTGACCGATTTCGAATGAATTAAGATATTATGAGCTGACAGAAAGAAAAAAAGTTTATCAAAGCACGGAACAGCGAAAAATGTCTACTTTGTTGTTATTTGATGAAATTCCATGTTAATTTCGTTGTTCTTTGAACGAATTCGAATAAATTAAGATATTATGAACTGACAGAAAGAAAAAAAGGTTATCAAAGCACGGAACAGCGAAAAATGTCTACTTTGTTGTTATTTGATGAAATTCCATGTTAATTTCGTTGTTCGGCTATCAAAACACGGAACGACGAAAAATGTCTACTTTGTTGTTGTTTGATGAAGTTCCATGTAAATTTCGTTGTTCTTTGAACGAATTCGAATGAATTAAGATATTTTGAAGCTGACACAGAAAGGAAAACGGTTATCAAAACACGGGACAGCGAAAAATGTCTACTTTGTTGTTATGTGATGAAGTTCCATGTTAATTTCGTTGTTCCTTGAACGATTTCGAATAAATTAAGATATTATGAGCTGACAGAAAGAAAAAAAGGTTATCAAAGCACGGAACAGTGAAAAATGTGTACTTTGTTGTTATTTGATGAAGTTCCATGTAAATTTCGTTGTTCTTTGAACGATTTCGAATAAATTAAAATATTATGAGCTGACAGAAAGAAAAAAAGGTTATCAAAACACGCAACGGCGAAAAATGTCTACTTTGTTGTTATTTGATGAAATTCCATGTTAATTTCGTTGTTTTTTGAACGAATTCGAATGAATTAAGATATTTTGAAGCTGACACAGAAAGAAAAAACGGTTGTCAAAACACGGAACAGCGAAAAATGTCTACTTTGTTGTTATTTGATGAAATTCCATGTTAATTTCGTTGTTCTTTGAACGAATTCGAATGAATTAAGATATTTGGAAGCTGACACAGAAAGAAAAACGGTTATCAAAACACGGAACAGCGAAAAATGTCTACTTTGTTGTTATTTGATGAAGTTTCATGTTAATTTCGTTGTTCTTTGAACGATTTCGAATAAATTAAGATATTATGAGCTGACAGAAAGAAAAAAAGGTTATCAAAGCACGGAACAGCGAAAAATGTCTACTTTGTTGTTATTTGATGAAATTCCATGTTAATTTCGTTGTTCTTAGAATGAATTCGAATGACTTAAGATATTTGGAAGCTGACACAGAAAGAAAAAAAGGTTATCAAAACACGGAACGGCGAAAAAATGTGTACTTTGTTGTTATTTGATGAAATTCCATGTTATTTTCGTTGTTCGGCTATCAAAACACGGAACGACGAAAAATGTGTACTTTTTGTTATTTGATGAAGTTCCGTGTAAATTTCGTTGTTCTTTGAACGAATTCGAATGAATTAAGATATTTGGAAGCTGACACAGAAAGAAAAAAAGGTTATCAAAACACGGAACGGCGAAAAATGTGTACTTTGTTGTTATTTGATGAAATTCCATGTTAATTTCGTTGTTCGGCTATCAAAACACGGAACGACGAAAAATGTCTACTTTGTTGTTGTTTGATGAAGTTCCATGTAAATTTCGTTGTTCTTTGAACGAATTTGAATGAATTAAGATATTTTGAAGCTGACACAGAAAGAAAAACGGTTATCAAAACACGGAACAGCGAAAAATGTCTACTTTGTTGTTATTTGATGAAATTCCATGCTAATTTCGTTGTTCTTAGAACGAATTCGAATGAATTAAGATATTTGGAAGCTGACACAGAAAGAAAAAAAGGTTATCAAAGCACGGAACAGCGAAAAATGTCTACTTTGTTGTTATTTGATGAAATTCCATGTTAATTTCGTTTTTCTTTGAATGAATTCGAATGAATTAAGATATTTGGAAGCTGACACAGAAAGAAAAACGGTTATCAAAACACGGAACAGCGAAAAATGTCTACTTTGTTGTTATTTGATGAAATTCCATGTATATTTCGTTGTTCGGCTATCAAAACACGGAACGACGAAAAATGTGTACTTTGTTGTTATTTGATGAAATTCCATGTTAATTTCGTTGTTCTTTGAACGATTTCGAATGAATTAAGATATTATGAGCTGACAGAAAGAAAAAAAGGTTATCAAAACACGGAACGGCGAAAAATGTCTACTTTGTTGTTATTTGATGAAGTTCCATGTTAATTTCGTTGTTCTTAGAACGAATTCGAATGAATTAAGATATTTGAAGCTGACACAGAAAGCAAAACGGTTATCAAAACACGGAACAGCGAAAAATGTCTACTTTGTTGTTAATTGATGAAATTCCATGTTAATTTCGTTGTTCTTTGAACGAATTCGAATGAATTAAGATATTTTGAAGCTGACACAGAAAGAAAAAAAGGTTATCAAAGCACGGAACAGCGAAAAATGTGTACTTTGTTGTTGTTTGATGAAGTTTCATGTAAATTTCGTTGTTCTTTGACCGATTTCGAATAAATTAAGATATTATGAGCTGACAGAAAGAAAAAAAGGTTATCAAGGCACGGAACAGCGAAAAATGTCTACTTTGTTGTTATTTGATGAAATTCCATGTTAATTTCGTTGTTCGGCTATCAAAACACGGAACAACGAAAAATGTCTACTTTGTTGTTGTTTGATGAAGTTCCATGTAAAATTCGTTGTTCTTTGAACGAATTCGAATGAATTAAGATATTTTGAAGCTGACACAGAAAGAAAAACGGTTATCAAAACACGGAACAGCGAAAAATGTCTACTTTGTTGTTATTTGATGAAGCTCCATGTTAATTTCGTTGTTCTTTGAACGATTTCGAATAAATTAAGATATTATGAGCTGACAGAAAGAAAAAAAGGTTATCAAAGCACGGAACGGCGAAAAATGTGTACTTTGTTGTTGTTTGATGAAGTTTCATGTTAATTTCGTTGTTCTTTGAACGAATTCGAATGAATTAAGATATTTTGAACCTGACACAGAAAGAAAAACGGTTATCAAAACACGGAACAGCGAAAAATGTCTACTTTGTTGTTATTTGATGAAATTCCATGTTAATTTCGTTGTTCTTAGAACGAATTCGAATGAATTAAGATATTTGGAAGCTGACACAGATAGAAAAAAAGGTTATCAAAACACGGAACGGCGAAAAATGTGTACTTTGTTGTTATTTGATGAAATTCCATGTTAATTTCGTTGTTCGGCTATCAAAACACGGAACGACGAAAAATGTGTACTTTTTGTTATTTGATGAAGTTCCGTGTAAATTTCGTTGTTCTTTGAACGAATTCGAATGAATTAAGATATTTGGAAGCTGACACAGAAAGAAAAAAGGTTATCAAAACACGGAACGGCGAAAAATGTGTACTTTGTTGTTATTTGATGAAATTCCATGTTAATTTCGTTGTTCGGCTATCAAAACACGGAACCTCGAAAAATGTCTACTTTGTTATTGTTTGATGAAGTTCCATGTAAATTTCGTTGTTCTTTGAACGAATTCGAATTAATTAAGATATTTTGAAGCTGACACAGAAAGAAAAACGGTTATCAAAACACGGAACAGCGAAAAATGTCTACTTTGTTGTTATTTGATGAAATTCCATGTTAATTTCGTTGTTCTTAGAACGAATTCGAATGAATTAAGATATTTGGAAGCTGACACAGAAAGAAAAAAAGGTTATCAAAGCACGGAACTGCGAAAAATGTCTACTTTGTTGTTATTTGATGAAATTCCATGTTAATTTCGTTGTTCTTTGAACGAATTCGAATGAATTAAGATATTTGGAAGCTGACACAGAAAGAAAAACGGTTATCAAAACACGGAACAGCGAAAAATGTCTACTTTGTTGTTATTTGATGAAATTCCATGTTAATTTCGTTGTTCGGCTATCAAAACACGGAACGACGAAAAATGTGTACTTTGTTGTTATTTGATGAAATTCCATGTTAATTTCGTTGTTCTTTGAACGATTTCGAATGAATTAAGATATTATGAGCTGACAGAAAGAAAAAAAGGTTATCAAAACACGGAACGGCGAAAAATGTCTACTTTGTTGTTATTTGATGAAGTTCCATGTTAATTTCGTTCTTCGGCTATCAAAACACGGAATGACGAAAAATGTCTACTTTGTTGTTGTTTGATGAAGTTCCATGTAAATTTCGTTGTTCTTTGAACGAATTCGAATGAATTAAGATGTTTTGAAGCTGACACAGAAAGAAAAACGGTTATCAAAACACGGAACAGCGAAAAATGTCTACTTTGTTGTTATTTGATGAAGTTCCATGTTAATTTCGTTGTTCTTAGAACGAATTCGAATGAATTAAGATATTTTGAAGCTGACACAGAAAGCAAAACGGTTATCAAAACACGGAACAGCGAAAAATGTCTACTTTGTTGTTAATTGATGAAATTCCATGTTAATTTCGTTGTTCTTTGAACGAATTCGAAAAATGTGTACTTTGTTGTTGTTTGATGAAGTTTCATGTAAATTTCGTTGTTCTTTGACCGATTTCGAATAAATTAAGATATTATGAGCTGACAGAAAGAAAAAAACGTTATCAAAGCACGGAACAGCGAAAAATGTCTACTTTGTTGTTATTTGATGAAATTCCATGTTAATTTCGTTGTTCGGCTATCAAAACACGGAACGACGAAAAATGTCTACTTTGTTGTTGTTTGATAAAGTTCCATGTAAATTTCGTTGTTCTTTGAACGAATTCGAACGAATTAAGATATTTTGAAGCTGACACAGAAAGAAAAACGGTTATCAAAACACGGAACAGCGAAAAATGTCTACTTTGTTGTTATTTGATGAAGTTCCATGTTAATTTCGTTGTTCTTTGAACGATTTCGAATAAATTAAGATATTAAGAGCTGACAGAAAGAAAAAAAGGTTATCAAAGCACGGAACGGCGAAAAATGTGTACTTTGTTGTTGTTTGATGAAGTTTCATGTTAATTTCGTTGTTCTTTGAACGAATTCGAATGAATTAAGATATTTTGAACCTGACACAGAAAGAAAAACGGTTATCAAAACAAGGAACAGCGAAAAATGTCTACTTTGTTGTTATTTGATGAAATTCCATGTTGTTTCGTTGTTCGGCTATCAAAACACGGAACGACGAAAAATGTGTACTTTTTGTTATTTGATGAAGTTCCGTGTAAATTTCGTTGTTCTTTGAACGAATTCGAATGAATTAAGATATTTGGAAGCTGACACAGAAAGAAAAAAGGTTATCAAAACACGGAACGGCGAAAAATGTGTACTTTGTTGTTATTTGATGAAATTCCATGCTAATTTCGTTGTTCGGCTATCAAAACACGGAACCTCGAAAAGTGTCTACTTTGTTGTTGTTTGATGAAGTTCCATGTAAATTTCGTTGTTCTTTGAACGAATTCGAATGAATTAAGATATTTTGAAGCTGACACAGAAAGAAAGCGGTTATCAAAACACGGAACAGCGAAAAATGTCTACTTTGTTGTTATTTGATGAAATTCCATGTTAATTTCGTTGTTCTTAGAACGAATTCGAATGAATTAAGATATTTGGAAGCTGACACAGAAAGAAAAAAAGGTTATCAAAGCACGGAACAGCGAAAAATGTCTACTTTGTTGTTATTTGATGAAATTCCATGTTAATTTCGTTGTTCTTTGAACGAATTCGAATGAATTAAGATATTTGGAAGCTGACACAGAAAGAAAAACGGTTATCAAAACACGGAACAGCGAAAAATGTCTACTTTTTTGTTATTTGATGAAATTCCATGTTAATTTCGTTGTTCGGCTATCAAAACACGGAACGACGAAAAATGTGTACTTTGTTGTTATTTGATGAAATTCCATGTTAATTTCGTTGTTCTTTGAACGATTTCGAATGAATTAAGATATTATGAGCTGACAGAAAGAAAAAAAGGTTATCAAAACACGGAACGGCGAAAAATGTCTACTTTGTTGTTATTTGATGAAGTTCCATGTTAATTTCGTTGTTCGGCTATCAAAACACGGAACGACGAAAAATGTCTACTTTGTTGTTGTTTGATGAAGTTCCATGTAAATTTCGTTGTTCTTTGAACGAATTCGAATGAATTAAGATGTTTTGAAGCTGACAGAGAAAGAAAAACGGTTATCAAAACACGGAACAGCGAAAAATTTCTACTTCGTTGTTATTTGATGAAGTTCCATGTTAATTTCGTTGTTCTTAGAACGAATTCGAATGAATTAAGATATTTTGAAGCTGACACAGAAAGAAAAACGGCTATCAAAACACGGAACAGCGAAAAATGTCTACTTTGTTGTTATTTGATGAAATTCCATGTTAATTTCGTTGTTCTTTGAACGAATTCGAATGAATTAAGATATTTTGAAGCTGACACAGAAAGAAAAAAAGGTTATCAAAGCACGGAACAGCGAAAAATGTGTACTTTGTTGTTGTTTGATGAAGTTTCATGTAAATTTCGTTGTTCTTTGACCGATTTCGAATGAATTAAGATATTATGAGCTGACAGAAAGAAAAAAAGGTTATCAAAGCACGGAACAGCGAAAAATGTCTACTTTGTTGTTATTTGATGAAGTTCCATGTAAATTTCGTTGTTCTTTGAACGATTTCGAATGAATTAAGATATTATGAGCTGACAGAAAGAAAAAAAGGTTATCAAAGCACGGAACAGCGAAAAATGTCTACTTTGTTGTTATTTGATGAAATTCCATGTTAATTTCGTTGCTCTTTGAACGATTTCGAATGAATTAAGATATTATGAGCTGACAGAAAGAAAAAAAGGTTATCAAAGCACGGAACAGCGAAAAATGTGTACTTTGTTGTTGTTTGATGAAGTTTCATGTAAATTTCGTTGTTCTTTGACCGATTTCGAATGAATTAAGATATTATGAGCTGACAGAAAGAAAAAAAGGTTATCAAAGCACGGAACAGCGAAAAATGTCTACTTTGTTGTTATTTGATGAAGTTCCATGTAAATTTCGTTGTTCTTTGAATGAATTCGAATGAATTAAGATATTTGGAAGCTGACACAGAAAGAAAAACGGTTATCAAAACACGGAACAGCGAAAAATGTCTACTTTGTTGTTATTTGATGAAATTCCATGTATATTTCGTTGTTCGGCTATCAAAACACGGAACGACGAAAAATGTGTACTTTGTTGTTATTTGATGAAATTCCATGTTAATTTCGTTGTTCTTTGAACGATTTCGAATGAATTAAGATATTATGAGCTGACAGAAAGAAAAAAAGGTTATCAAAACACGGAACGGCGAAAAATGTCTACTTTGTTGTTATTTGATGAAGTTCCATGTTAATTTCGTTGTTCGGCTATCAAAACACGGAACGACGAAAAATGTCTACTTTGTTGTTGTTTGATGAAGTTCCATGTAAATTTCGTTGTTCTTTGAACGAATTCGAATGAATTAAGATATTTTGAAGCTGACACAGAAAGAAAAACGGTTATCAAAACACGGAACAGCGAAAAATGTCTACTTTGTTGTTATTTGATGAAGTTCCATGTTAATTTCGTTGTTCTTTGAACGATTTCGAATAAATTAAGATATTATGAGCTGACAGAAAGAAAAAAAGGTTATCAAAGCACGGAACGGCGAAAAATGTGTACTTTGTTGTTGTTTGATGAAGTTTCATGTTAATTTCGTTGTTCTTTGAACGAATTCGAATGAATTAAGATATTTTGAACCTGACACAGAAAGAAAAACGGTTATCAAAACACGGAACAGCGAAAAATGTCTACTTTGTTGTTATTTGATGAAATTCCATGTTAATTTCGTTGTTCTTAGAACGAATTCGAATGAATTAAGATATTTGGAAGCTGACACAGAAAGAAAAAAAGGTTATCAAAACACGGAACGGCGAAAAATGTGTACTTTGTTGTTATTTGATGAAATTCCATGTTAATTTCGTTGTTCGGCTATAAAAACACGGAACGACGAAAAATGTGTACTTTTTGTTATTTGATGAAGTTCCGTGTAAATTTCGTTGTTCTTTGAACGAATTCGAATAAATTAAGATATTTGGAAGCTGACACAGAAAGAAAAAAGGTTATCAAAACACGGAACGGCGAAAAATGTGTACTTTGTTGTTATTTGATGAAATTCCATGTTAATTTCGTTGTTCGGCTATCAAATCACGGAACCTCGAAAAATGTCTACTTTGTTATTGTTTGATGAAGTTCCATGTAAATTTCGTTGTTCTTTGAACGAATTCGAATGAATTAAGATATTTTGAAGCTGACACAGAAAGAAAAACGGTTATCAAAACACGGAACAGCGAAAAATGTCTACTTTGTTGTTATTTGATGAAATTCCATGTTAATTTCGTTGTTCTTAGAACGAATTCGAATGAATTAAGATATTTGGAAGCTGACACAGAAAGAAAAAAAAGGTTATCAAAGCACGGAACAGCGAAAAATGTCTACTTTGTTGTTATTTGATGAAATTCCATGTTAATTTCGTTGTTCTTTGAACGAATTCGAATGAATTAAGATATTTGGAAGCTGACATAGAAAGAAAAACGGTTATCAAAACACGGAACAGCGAAAAATGTCTACTTTGTTGTTATTTGATGAAATTCCATGTTAATTTCGTTGTTCGGCTATCAAAACACGGAACGACGAAAAATGTGTACTTTGTTGTTATTTGATGAAATTCCATGTTAATTTCGTTGTTCTTTGAACGATTTCGAATGAATTAAGATATTATGAGCTGACAGAAAGAAAAAAAGGTTATCAAAACACGGAACGGCGAAAAATGTCTACTTTGTTGTTATTTGATGAAGTTCCATGTTAATTTCGTTCTTCGGCTATCAAAACACGGAATGACGAAAAATGTCTACTTTGTTGTTGTTTGATGAAGTTCCATGTAAATTTCGTTGTTCTTTGAACGAATTCGAATGAATTAAGATGTTTTGAAGCTGACACAGAAAGAAAAACGGTTATCAAAAAACGGAACAGCGAAAAATGTCTACTTTGTTGTTATTTGATGAAGTTCCATGTTAATTTCGTTGTTCTTAGAACGAATTCGAATGAATTAAGATATTTTGAAGCTGACACAGAAAGCAGAACGGTTATCAAAACACGGAACAGCGAAAAATGTCTACTTTGTTGTTAATTGATGAAATTCCATGTTAATTTCGTTGTTCTTTGAACGAATTCGAATGAATTAAGATATTTTGAAGCTGACACAGAAAGAAAAAAGGTTATCAAAGCACGGAACAGCGAAAAATGTGTACTTTGTTGTTGTTTGATGAAGTTTCATGTAAATTTCGTTGTTCTTTGACCGATTTCGAATAAATTAAGATATTATGAGCTGACAGAAAGAAAAAAACGTTATCAAAGCACGGAACAGCGAAAAATGTCTACTTTGTTGTTATTTGATGAAATTCCATGTTAATTTCGTTGTTCGGCTATCAAAACACGGAACGACGAAAAATGTCTACTTTGTTGTTGTTTGATGAAGTTCCATGTAAATTTCGTTGTTCTTTGAACGAATTCGAACGAATTAAGATATTTTGAAGCTGACACAGAAAGAAAAACGGTTATCAAAACACGGAACAGCGAAAAATGTCTACTTTGTTGTTATTTGATGAAGTTCCATGTTAATTTCGTTGTTCTTTGAACGATTTCGAATAAATTAAGATATTATGAGCTGACAGAAAGAAAAAAAGGTTATCAAAGCACGGAACGGCGAAAAATGTGTACTTTGTTGTTGTTTGATGAAGTTTCATGTTAATTTCGTTGTTCTTTGAACGAATTCGAATGAATTAAGATATTTTGAACCTGACACAGAAAGAAAAACGGTTATCAAAACAAGGAACAGCGAAAAATGTCTACTTTGTTGTTATTTGATGAAATTCCATGTTAGTTTCGTTGTTCGGCTATCAAAACACGGAACGACGAAAAATGTGTACTTTTTGTTATTTGATGAAGTTCCGTGTAAATTTCGTTGTTCTTTGAACGAATTCGAATGAATTAAGATATTTGGAAGCTGACACAGAAAGAAAAAAGGTTATCAAAACACGGAACGGCGAAAAATGTGTACTTTGTTGTTATTTGATGAAATTCCATGCTAATTTCGTTGTTCGGCTATCAAAACACGGAACCTCGAAAAGTGTCTACTTTGTTGTTGTTTGATGAAGTTCCATGTAAATTTCGTTGTTCTTTGAACGAATTCGAATGAATTAAGATATTTTGAAGCTGACACAGAAAGAAAAACGGTTATCAAAACACGGAACAGCGAAAAATGTCTACTTTGTTGTTATTTGATGAAATTCCATGTTAATTTCGTTGTTCTTAGAACGAATTCGAATGAATTAAGATATTTGGAAGCTGACACAGAAAGAAAAAAAGGTTATCAAAGCACGGAACAGCGAAAAATGTCTACTTTGTTGTTATTTGATGAAATTCCATGTTAATTTCGTTGTTCTTTGAACGAATTCGAATGAATTAAGATATTTGGAAGCTGACACAGAAAGAAAAACGGTTATCAAAACACGGAACAGCGAAAAATGTCTACTTTGTTGTTATTTGATGAAATTCCATGTTAATTTCGTTGTTCGGCTATCAAAACACGGAACGACGAAAAATGTGTACTTTGTTGTTATTTGATGAAATTCCATGTTAATTTCGTTGTTCTTTGAACGATTTCGAATGAAATAAGATATTATGAGCTGACAGAAAGAAAAAAAGGTTATCAAAACACGGAACGGCGAAAAATGTCTACTTTGTTGTTATTTGATGAAGTTCCATGTTAATTTCGTTGTTCGGCTATCAAAACACGGAACGACGAAAAATGTCTACTTTGTTGTTGTTTCTTTGAACGAATTCGAATGAATTAAGATGTTTTGAAGCTGACACAGAAAGAAAAACGGTTATCAAAACACGGAACAGCGAAAAATGTCTACTTCGTTGTTATTTGATGAAGTTCCATGTTAATTTCGTTGTTCTTAGAACGAATTCGAATGAATTAAGATATTTTGAAGCTGACACAGAAAGAAAAACGGCTATCAAAACACGGAACAGCGAAAAATGTCTACTTTGTTGTTATTTGATGAAATTCCATGTTAATTTCCTTGTTCTTTGAACGAATTCGAATGAATTAAGATATTTTGAAGCTGACACAGAAAGAAAAAAAGGTTATCAAAGCACGGAACAGCGAAAAATGTGTACTTTGTTGTTGTTTGATGAAGTTTCATGTAAATTTCGTTGTTCTTTGACCGATTTCGAATGAATTAAGATATTATGAGCTGACAGAAAGAAAAAAAGGTTATCAAAGCACGGAACAGCGAAGAATGTCTACTTTGTTGTTATTTGATGAAGTTCCATGTAAATTTCGTTGTTCTTTGAACGATTTCGAATGAATTAAGATATTATGAGCTGACAGAAAGAAAAAAAGGTTATCAAAGCACGGAACAGCGAAAAATGTCTACTTTGTTGTTATTTGATGAAATTCCATGTTAATTTCGTTGTTCTTTGAACGATTTCGAATGAATTAAGATATTATGAGCTGACAGAAAGAAAAAAAGGTTATCAAAGCACGGAACAGCGAAAAATGTCTACTTTGTTGTTATTTGATGAAGTTCCATGTAAATTTCGTTGTTCTTTGAACGATTTCGAATGAATTAAGATATTATGAGCTGACAGAAAGAAAAAAAATTATCAAAGCACGGAACAGCGAAAAATGTCTACTTTGTTGTTATTTGATGAAATTCCATGTTAATTTCGTTGTTCTTTGAACGAATTCGAATAAGTTAAGATATTATGAGCTGACAGAAAGAAAAAAAGGTTATCAAAGCACGGAACAGCGAAAAATGTGTGCTTTGTTGTTGTTTGATGAAGTTTCATGTTAATTTCGTTGTTCTTTGAACGAATTCGAATGAATTAAGATATTTTGAAGCTGACACAGAAAGAAAAAAGGTTATCAAAACACAGAACAGCGAAAAATGTCTACTTTGTTGTTATTTGATGAAATTCCATGTTAATTTCGTTGTTCTTAGAACGAATTCGAATGAATTAAGATATTTGGAAGCTGACACAGAAAGAAAAAAAAGGTTATCAAAGCACGGAACAGCGAAAAATGTCTACTTTGTTGTTATTTGATGAAGTTCCATGTAAATTTCGTTGTTCTTTGAACGATTTCGAATGAATGAAGATATTATGAGCTGACAGAAAGAAAAAAAGGTTATCAAAGCACGGAACAGCGAAAAATGTGTACTTTGTTGTTGTTTGATGAAGTTTCATGTTAATTTCGTTGTTCTTTGAACGAATTCGAATGAATTAAGATATTTGGAAGCTGACACAGAAAGAAAAAAAGGTTATCAAAACACGGAACAGCGAAAAATGTCTACTTTGTTGTTATTTGATGAAATTCCATGTTAATTTCGTTGTTCTTTGAACGATTTCGAATGAATTAAGATATTATGAGCTGACAGAAAGAAGAAAAGGTTATCAAAACACGGAATGGCGAAAAATGTCTACTTTTTGTTATTTGATGAAATTCCATGTTAATTTCGTTGTTCTTTGTCCGATTTCGAATGAATTAAGATATTATGAGCTGACAGAAAGAAAAACGGTTATCAAAGCACGGAACAGCGAAAAATGTCTACTTTGTTGTTATTTGATGATATTCCATGTTAACTTCATTGTTCTTTGAACGAATTCGAATGAATTAAGATATTTGGAAGCTGACACAGAAAGAAAAAAGGTTATCAAAACACGGAACAGCGAAAAATGTCTACTTTGTTGTTATTTGATGAAATTCCATGTTAATTTCGTTGTTCGGCTATCAAAACACGGAACGACGAAAAATGTCTACTTTGTTGTTGTTTGATGAAGTTCCATGTAAATGTCGTTGTTCTTTGAACGAATTCGAATGAATTAAGATATTATGAGCTGACAGAAAGAAAAAAAGGTTATCAAAGCACGGAACAGCGAAAAATGTCTACTTTGTTGTTATTTGATGAAATTCCATGTCAATTTTGTTGTTCTTTGAACGATTTCGAATAAATTAAGATATTATGAGCTGACAGAAAGAAAAAAAGGTTATCAAAACACGGAACGGCGAAAAATGTCTACTTTGTTGTTATTTGATGAAATTCCATGTTAATTTCGTTGTTCGGCTATCAAAACACGGAACGACGAAAAATGTGTACTTTGTTGTTGTTTGATGAAGTTCCATGTTAATTTCGTTGTTCTTTGAACGAATTCGAATGAATTGAGATATTTTGAAGATGACACAGAAAGAAAAACGGTTATCAAAACACGGAACAGCGAAAAATGTCTACTTTGTTGTTATTTGATGAAGTTCCATGTAAATTTCGTTGTTCTTTGACCGATTTCGAATGAATTAAGATATTATGAGCTGACAGAAAGAAAAAAAGGTTATCAAAGCACGGAACAGCGAAAAATGTCTACTTTGTTGTTATTTGATGAAATTCCATGTTAATTTCGTTGTTCTTTGAACGAATTCGAATAAATTAAGATATTATGAGCTGACAGAAAGAAAAAAAGGTTATCAAAGCACGGAACAGCGAAAATTGTCTACTTTGTTGTTATTTGATGAAATTCCATGTTAATTTCGTTGTTCGGCTTTCAAAACACGGAACGACGAAAAATTTCTACTTTGTTGTTGTTTGATGAATTTCCATGTAAATTTCGTTGTTCTTTGAACGAATTCGAATGAATTAAGATATTTTGAAGCTGACACAGAAAGAAAAACGGTTATCAAAACACGGAACAGCGAAAAATGTCTACTTTGTTGTTGTTTGATGAAGTTCCATGTAAATTTCGTTGTTCTTTGAACGATTTCGAATGAATTAAGATATTATGAGCTGACAGAAAGAAAAAAAGGTTATCAAAGCACGGAACAGCGAAAAATGTCTACTTTGTTGTTATTTGATGAAATTCCATGTTAATTTCGTTGTTCGGCTATCAAAACAAGGAACAGCGAAAAATGTCTACTTTGTTGTTATTTGATGAAATTCCATGTTAATTTCGTTGTTCTTTGAACGAATTCGAATGAATTAAGATATTTGGAAGCTGACACAGAAAGAAAAACGGTTATCAAAGCACGGAACAGCGAAAAATGTCTACTTTGTTGTTATTTGATGAAATTCCATGTTAATTTCGTTGTTCTTAGAACGAATTCGAATGAATTAAGATATTTGGAAGCTGACACAGAAAGAAAAACGGTTATCAAAACACGGAACAGCGAAAAATGTCTACTTTGTTGTTATTTGATGAAATTCCATGTAAATTTCGTTGTTCTTTGGCCGATTTCGAATGAATTAAGATATTATGAGCTGACAGAAAGAAAAAAAGGTTATCAAAGTACGGAACAGCGAAAAATGTCTACTTTGTTGTTATTTGATGAAATTCCATGTTAATTTCGTTGTTCTTTGAACGAATTCGAATGAATTAAGATATTATGAGCTGACAGAAAGAAAAAAAGGTTATCAAAGCACGGAACAGCGAAAAATGTCTACTTTGTTGTTATTTGATGAAATTCCATGTTAATTTCGTTGTTCTTTGAACGAATTCGAATGAATTAAGATATTTGGAACCTGACACAGAAAGAAAAACGGTTATCAAAACACGGAACAGCGAAAAATGTCTACTTTGTTGTTATTTGATGAAGTTCCATGTAAATTTCGTTGTTCTTTGAACGATTTCGAATGAATTAAGATATTATGAGCTGACAGAAAGAAAAAAAGGTTATCAAAGCACGGAATAGCGAAAAATGTGTACTTTGTTGTTGTTTGATGAAGTTTCATGTTAATTTCGTTGTTCTTTGAACGAATTCGAATGAATTAAGATATTTGGAAGTTGACACAGAAAGAAAAAAGGTTATCAAAACACGGAACAGCGAAAAATGTCTACTTTGTTGTTATTTGATGAAATTCCATGTTAATTTCGTTGTTCTTTGAACGAATTCGAATGAATTAAGATATTTGGAAGCTGACACAGAAAGAAAAACGGTTATCAAAACACGGAACAGCGAAAAATGTCTACTTTGTTGTTATTTGATGAAGTTCCATGTTAATTTCGTTGTTCTTTGAACGATTTCGAATAAATTAAGATATTATGAGCTGACAGAAAGAAAAAAAGGTTATCAAAGCACGGAACAGCGAAAAATGTGTACTTTGTTGTTGTTTGATGAAGTTTCATGTTAATTTCGTTGTTCTTTGAACGATTTCGAATAAATTAAGATATTATGAGCTGACAGAAAGAAAAAAAGGTTATCAAAGCACGGAACAGCGAAAAATGTCTACTTTGTTGTTATTTGATGAAATTCCATGTTAATTTCGTTGTTCTTTGAACGAATTCGAATGAATTAAGATATTTGGAAGCTGACACAGAAAGAAAAACGGTTATCAAAACACGGAACAGCGAAAAATGTCTACTTTGTTGTTATTTGATGAAGTTCCATGTAAATTTCGTTGTTCTTTGAACGATTTCGAATGAATTAAGATATTATGAGCTGACAGAAAGAAAAAATGGTTAGCAAAGCACGGAACAGCGAAAAATATGTACTTTGTTGTTGTTTGATGAAGTTCCATGTAAATTTCGTTGTTCTTTGAACGATTTCGAATGAATTAAGATATTATGAGCTGACAGAAAGAAAAACGGTTATCAAAACACGGAACAGCGAAAAATGTCTACTTTGTTGTTATTTGATGAAATTCCATGTTAATTTCGTTGTTCTTTGAACGAATTCGAATAAATTAAGATATTATGAGCTGACAGAAAGAAAAAAAGGTTATCAAAGCACGGAACAGCGAAAAATGTCTACTTTGTTGTTATTTGATGAAATTCCATGTTAATTTCGTTGTTCGGCTATCAAAACACGGAACGAAGAAAAATGTCTACTTTGTTGTTGTTTGATGAAGTACCATGTAAATTTCGTTGTTCTTTGAACGAATTCGAATGAATTAAGATATTTTGAAGCTGACACAGAAAGAAAAACGGTTATCAAAACACGAAACAGCGAAAAATGTCTACTTTGTTGTTATTTGATGAAATTCCATTTTAATTTCGTTGTTCTTTGAACGAATTCGAATGAATTAAGATATTTGGAAGCTGACACAGAAAGAAAAACGGTTATCAAAACACGGAACAGCGAAAAATGTCTACTTTGTTGTTATTTGATGAAATTCCATGTAAATTTCGTTGTTCGGCTATCAAAACACGGAACGACGAAAAATGTGTACTTTGTTGTTATTTGATGAAATTCCATGTTAATTTCATTGTTCTTTGGCCGATTTCGAATGAATTAAGATATTATGAGCTGACAGAAAGAAAAAAAGGTTATCAAAGCACGGAACAGCGAAAAATGTCTACTTTGTTGTTATTTGATGAAATTCCATGTTAATTTCGTTGTTCGGCTATCAAAACAAGGAACAGCGAAAAATGTCTACTTTGTTGTTATTTGATGAAATTCCATGTTAATTTTGTTGTTCTTAAAACGAATTCGAATGAATTAAGATATTTGGAAGCTGACACAGAAGGAAAAAAAGGTTATCAAAGCACGGAACAGCGAAAAATGTCTACTTTGTTGTTATTTGATGAAATTCCATCTTAATTTCGTTGTTCTTTGAACAATTTCGAATAAATTAAGATATTATGAGCTGACAGAAAGAAAAAAAGGTTATCAACGAAAAATGTCTACTTTGTTGTTATTTGATGAAGTTCCATGTTAATATCGTTGTTCTTTGAACGATTTCGAATAAATTAAGATATTATGAGCTGACAGAAAGAAAAAAAGGTTATCACAGCACGGAACGGCGAAAAATGTGTACTTTGTTGTTATTTGATAAAATTCCATGTTAATTTCATTGTTCCTTGGCCGATTTCGAATGAATTAAGATATTATGAGCTGACAGAAAGAAAAAAAAGGTTATCAAAGCACGGAACAGCGAAAAATGTCTACTTTGTTGTTATTTGATGAAATTCCATGTTAATTTCGTTGTTCGGCTATCAAAACACGGAACGACGAAAAATGTGTACTTTGTTGTTATTTGATGAAATTCCATGTTAATTTCGTTGTTCTTTGGCCGATTTCGAATGAATTAAGATATTATGAGCTGACAGAAAGAAAAAAAGGTTATCAAAGCACGGAACAGCGAAAAATGTCTACTTTGTTGTTATTTGATGAAATTCCATGTTAATTTCGTTGTTCTTTGAACGAATTCGAATGAATTAAGATATTTGGAAGCTGACACAGAAAGAAAAACGGTTATCAAAACACGGAACATCGAAAAATGTCTACTTTGTTGTTATTTGATGAAGTTCCATGTTAATATCGTTGTTCTTTGAACGATTTCGAATAAATTAAGATATTATGAGCTGAAAGAAAGAAAAAAAGGTTATCACAGCACGGAACGGCGAAAAATGTGTACTTTGTTGTTGTTTGATGTAGTTTCATGTTAATTTCGTTGTTCTTTGAACGATTTCGAATAAATTAAGATATTATGAGCTGACAGAAAGAAAAAAAGGTTATCAAAGCACGGAACAGCGAAAAATGTCTACTTTGTTGTTATTTGATGAAATTCCATGTTAATTTCGTTGTTCTTTGAACGAATTCGAATGAATTAAGATATTTGGAAGCTGACACAGAAAGAAAAACGGTTATCAAAACAAGGAACAGCGAAAAATGTCTACTTTGTTGTTATTTGATGAAATTCCATGTTAATTTCGTTGTTCTTTGAACGAATTCGAATAAATTAAGATATTATGAGCCGACAGAAAGAAAAAAAGGTTATCAAAGCACGGAACAGCGAAAAATGTGTACTTTGTTGTTGTTTGATGAAGTTTCATGTTATTTTCGTTGTTCTTTGAACGAATTCGAATGAATTAAGATATTTGGAAGCTGACACAGAAAGAAAAAAGGTTATCAAAACAAGGAACAGCGAAAAATGTCTACTTTGTTGTTATTTGATGAAATTCCATGTTAATTTCGTTGTTCTTTGAACGAATTCGAATGAATTAAGATATTTGGAAGCTGACACAGAAAGAAAAAAAGGTTATCAAAGCACGGAACAGCGAAAAATGTCTACTTTGTTGTTATTTGATGAAATTCCATGTTAATTTCGTTGTTCTTTGAACGATTTCGAATAAATTAAGATATTATGAGCTGACAGAAAGAAAAAAAGGTTATCAAAGCACGGAACAGCGAAAAGTGTCTACCTTGTTGTTATTTGATGAAATTCCATGTTAATTTCGTTGTTCGGCTATCAAAACAAGGAACAGCGAAAATTGTCTACTTTGTTGTTATTTGATGAAATTCCATGTTAATTTCGTTGTTCTTAGAACGAATTCGAATGAATTAAGATATTTGGAAGCTGACACAGAAAGAAAAAAAGGTTATCAAAGCACGGAACAGCGAAAAATGTTTACTTTGTTGTTATTTGATGAAGTTCCATGTAAATTTCGTTGTTCTTTGAACGAATTCGAATGAATTAAGATATTTTGAAGCTGACACAGAAAGAAAAACGATTATCAAAACACGGAACGGCGAAAAATGTGTACTTTGTTGTTATTTGATGAAATTCCATGTTAATTTCGTTGTTCGGCTATCAAAACACGGAACGACGAAAAATGTCTGCTTTGTTGTTATTTGATGAAATTCCATGTTAATTTCGTTGTTCTTTGACCGATTTCGAATGAATTTAGATATTATGAGCTGACAGAAAGAAAAAAAGGTTATCAAAGCACGGAACAGCGAAAAATGTCTACTTTGTTGTTATTTGATGAAGTTCCATGTAAATTTCGTTGTTCTTTGAACGATTTCGAATGAATTGAGATATTATGAGCTGACAGAAAGAAAAAAAGGTTATCAAAGCACGGAACAGCGAAAAATGTGTACTTTGTTGTTGTTTGATGAAGTTTCATGTTAATTTCGTTGTTCTTTGAACGAATTCGAATGAATTAAGATATTTGGAAGCTGACACAGAAAGAAAAAAGGTTATCAAAACAAGGAACAGCGAAAAATGTCTACTTTGTTGTTATTTGATGAAATTCCATGTTAATTTCGTTGTTCTTTGAACGAATTCGAACAAATTAAGATATTATGAGCTGACAGAAAGAAAAAAAGGTTATCAAAGCACGGAACAGCGAAAAATGTGTACTTTGTTGTTGTTTGATGAAGTTTCATGTTCATTTCGTTGTTCTTTGAACGAATTCGAATGAATTAAGATATTTGGAAGCTGACACAGAAAGAAAAAAGGTTATCAAAACAAGGAACAGCGAAAAATGTCTACTTTGTTGTTATTTGATGAAATTCCATGTTAATTTCGTTGTTCTTTGAACGAATTCGAATGAATTAAGATATTTGGAGCTGACACAGAAAGAAAAAAGGTTATCAAAGCACGGAACAGCGAAAAATGTCTACTTTGTTGTTATTTGATGAAATTCCATGTTAATTTCGTTGTTCTTTGAACGATTTCGAATAAATTAAGATATTATTAGCTGACAGAAAGAAAAAAAGGTTATCAAAGCACGGAACAGCGAAAAATGTCTACTTTGTTGTTATTTGATGAAATTCCATGTTAATTTCGTTGTTCGGCTATCAAAACAAGGAACAGCGAAAAATGTCTACTTTGTTGTTATTTGATGAAATTCCATGTTAATTTCGTTGTTCTTAGAACGAATTCGAATGAATTAAGATATTTGGAAGCTGACACAGAAAGAAAAAAATGTTATCAAAGTACGGAACAGCGAAAAATGTTTACTTTGTTGTTATTTGATGAAATTCCATGTTAATTTCGTTGTTCTTTGAACGAATTCGAATGAATTAAGATATTTGGAAACTGACACAGAAAGAAAAACGGTTATCAAAACACGGAACAGCGAAAAATGTCTACTTTGTTATTATTTGATGAAGTTCCATGTTAATATCGTTGTTCTTTGAACGATTTCGAATAAATTAAGATACTATGAGCTGACAGAAAGAAAAAAAGGTTATCACAGCACGGAACGGCGAAAAATGTGTACTTTGTTGTTGTTTGATGTAGTTTCATGTTAGTTTCGTTGTTCTTTGAACGATTTCGAATAAATTAAGATATTATGAGCTGACAGAAAGAAAAAAAGGTTATCAAAGCACGGAACAGCGAAAAATGTCTACTTTGTTGTTATTTGAT
>CAJVCO010000349.1:0-24814 GCA_910595825.1 Philhelius pedissequus
TGTCAGAAGAACTATCTCCGTTTTTTCGGTAGCAAGACAGAGGCCGTGTTCATCCATCCAAAAATGTACCCGTCGCATGACCTGGTTTAGCTTCCTTTGCGCACTTTCGGTGTCTCTTGCCGTAATCACCGCGGCGATGTCATCTGCGTAACCTACCAGGAAAGTATCTTCTGGCATATCCATGCGAAGAATGCCATCATACGATATGTTCCAGAGGTCCGGCCCCAAGATTGATCCTTGTGCTGCTCCGGACGTGATCTGCTTACATCGCTGGCCTTCTGTTGTTTCGTAGACTAGCTCCCGGTCCTTGAGATAATCTTTCATCATCCGAAGGAGATAGGTTGGGATATTGAAAGTGTTCTCGAGCGCGTTCAGCATGTCACTCCATCTGGCTGAGTTGAATGCATTTTTGACGTCCAGAGTAGCTAGTAATACGATCCGCCTTGAGTAATGGTTTCCCTGTTGGGCGATTTGGGTAGCCTTCACTACTTCGTCAATCGCCCCGATCGTAGAGTGGCCTTTTCTAAAACCATGCTGTCTTTCTGACAGATCTCCTGCTGTCTGTACTGCGACTGTAAGTCTTGGTCTAAGCATTTTTTCCAGAAGCTTTCCTGCAGTATTTAGCATACACAGAGTCCTATACGCAGATGGGGACTCCGGGTCTCCTTTTCCCTTGCCGATGAGTACTAAACGTTGCGTCTTCCAGCTCCTAAGAAAGACCCCTTCCTCCAGGCAGCTGTTGTACATTTTTAGCAGGAGTTGAGGGCATGTGCGGGCAGTTATTTTTAGCGCTTCCACCAGTATTCCATCCAATCCGGGAGCTCTTTTGCTGTGCATAGTTTTCACAGCTAAACTCAACTCTTCTTCACTGAAAGATGGTATTTCCTGTCCTTGGGCCAATGTGGTGTCGGGTGGCCTGACAGGATGAGTTGGGAAGAGTGTGTCGACTATGTGCTCCATTTTTTCTTCGCTTAAGATAGGGTTGACCTTCCGCATAACAATCCTGTAGCCTAGTCCCCAGGGGTCACTGTCTACGTCTTGGCGAGGATTGTCCCACTTTGTTTTTTGCTCGAATTGATGGCCCTCTTGAGCTCGGATCGTTTTGTTCTGAAATCCGCCAGATCAGTTTCTGTTGCATCAGCGTGTCTTCTTCTTCTCCTGGTGACTTTGCGTCTAAGTTGTAGGCATCTTTTTCGGAGTTCAGCTATTTCTTCTGTCCACCAATATACAGGATCCCTATTTCTATTTCGGGCAGTCCTTCGAGGCATCGAAGCTTCGCACGCGAGGCTTATGAGTCGCATCGTGGCTCCAGCTTTTGTTTCCGCAGATCCCTCTACTCCAAGAGCAGCGGCTTTTCCATTTTCGATCACTGATGAGAAGGTCTCTTCGTTCAGTCGGTTTACGTTCCATCTCAGAGCTGGAGCTTGGTTCCGATTTGAAGCTCGAGGTCCGGGATGTTCCAGGTCAAAGATGATGTACTGGTGGTCGCTGCCTGTGTAGTCCTCGATCACTCTCCAGTTTTTTGTCTTTGCGGATATAGATTCCGTTGCAAAAGTTACATCGGGAATGGTACCTTCGCAGCCAGGTCTCCTGAAAGTAGGTTTGTTTCCTACGTTTGCTACATTTAGTCCACACCGCGCAGCCATCTTCAGTATTTGCCTTCCTCTTGAGTCTGTGGTTGGCGTTCCCCACTCCTGGGATCTAGCATTAAAGTCTCCGGCAACCAAGATCTCCCCTTCGACATCACTCATAAAGTCTTCCAAGTTTTCCAGCTTTTGCCGGAACTCATCAATCCTGTCGGATGGGCTGAGATAAGTGCTTATTATTGTGATTCCCTCACATTTTTCCCACACAAAGCCCCTATCTGCGCCTTGGCTTTTGACGGGGAAGTTTCTTGCATCCGGAATCCATATAGCAGCAGTTCCCAATGAGTCCGCAATCCAGTTAGGTGCTTCTTTATTAATGTACTGCTCACTAATGATGACGATATCTGCCTGCAGCTCGCTTCTAAGTCTTACCAGCAGGTTGTTGGCGGTTAGACTCCTGTGAATATTGGCTTGTAGGATTCTGGTCATAATAATAATAATAATAATAATTATAATAATAATAATAATAATAATATTATTAATAATAATAATAATAATAATAATAATAATAATAATAATAATAATAATAAAGTTATCAAAATGCACCCGGGCATTGACCCGATAATAAGACAGCGAATCACATCGGATTCGCTGAGTCAGCATATTCATGACTGAACCTGTTCCCATAGTCCCGGTGCATTATTATCAGATTACGTCGCGGTTATATGAACTCGAATTGGTCTATTAGACTAGTCAGCGCTTTACACCGTGGGACCAATAGCCTGACCTGCGCCGTGGGACAAATGTGTGCCTAACGGAAACTTGGATTCCGTTAGTCAGTTCGTATTGGACCTCCGAGTGATCAAGACGTTTTCCCCTCTTTTCTATTTATTACTAATCACATAAATCTGAATCTATGTCTGAGACAAAGAAAGTCGAACTGTTGGGCCGACCCTCGCGGGTCGGCGTTCGCGTTTTTTTTAATATCCTCGCGTAGGATATCGTTAACTTTATTATTATTATTATTATTATTATTAATATTATTATTATTATTATTATTATTATTATTATTATTATGATATTATGATTATTATTATTATTATTATTAATATTATTATTATTATTATTATTATTATTATTATTATTATTATTATTATTATTCCCTCGGGGGGTTTGTTGCTTCCCCCTAGAGGGCGGTTCCTCAGGTGGCGGATAGAGGGACGCTCTCGCAGAAATGCAAAGTAAGTGGGAAATAAAATACCACTCTTGAACCAAAAAAAGCAACTATGTGAAGGAACACAGAAGAATTAAACCAGATATGGATATAATTGAGACAGGGAGAAATTTTACAGTGCCGGCGGCGTCTGTCAGGACTTAGCGCGCGGGCTCCGAGACGTCGATATACAACGATTGCAAGAAAAATAAAAACAAGAAATATGAAAGCACATCCCTGGAAGTGGAAAGCTTGACTCCCAAGGAACGTGAAGCTACAAGCAAATTAAACGAAGATATCAACGACCCTTTCAAACGTGGATTAAAGACCTTACGCACTCAACCAATGAGAGAAACACCCTCGAATGGTCATGGGATTTCTATAATTGAAATAAAAGATTTAGAAACCCCAAGGAACAAGACTTCGGGAACGGAAGAGTATCTCTTTGTACAAGAGATCGGAAATTGCCTGCAAATCCTCAGAACCATGAAGCTGGCATGTGATAAACAAAAAAATGTAAGCAAAGACATAAAAAATGTTATTGAAAAATTAGAGGAAGTAATGGACAAAATGAAATGGCATCACAAAATTAAAAATGCCCCGAAGAAGCCTTGCTCGGCAAAAATAACAGAAGAAACACCTAAAACAGGACGTTCATTAGAAGAAACGTCAGCGATAGACATATTGCCAACCTCCAAACGCCCACCCTCCAGTCCACTTGGAGAAGAACGAGATAAAAGATCCAAAAAATCATCAGCTCAAGGGGGAAATAAAAAAGAACAAAAATCGCAAAGTGGAATCAGCAATAATACAGAAACAACATATGCTCGCAGAACTGAACAAAACTATGCTCAGGTGGCCAAAAAAGCTGAAATGATGGCACCAACTGAGACAGGTAGAATAGAGATACCTCAAATTTCCCAAAAGAAGAACTTCAAAAAAAAGAGGAAAAAGAAAAGAAGACCAACCGCTAAATCACATACAGAAGCCATAATCATCAAACCAAAAGGAGATGGAACATTTACTGATATACTGCGGGAAATAAGACAAAAGGTTAAGCCCGAAGATACCGAAACTACTATTAAAATAGTTCGGCAGACGAGATCAGGAGATGTTCTTCTAGAACTTGGCGCGATGACAAAAAACAAAGCAGCTTTTGAAAAATCGCTCCAAAATACCCTTGGCGAGAAAGCAATTGTTCGAAACATTGATCCGAAGATAACGGTGGAAATAAGGAACCTTGATGAATTAACCACTGAAGAAGAAGTCCAGGATGCCATACGAAAGAAAGTGGAAAACCCACTAGCGGAAATAAAGGTTTTCTTAACAGGGAAAAACAGAAGAGCACTAAAGATGGCAATTGTAGAAGTCAATGTCCAGACCGCGCGGGAGATCCTAAAAACATCTATCCTCAGAATTGGGTGGAACCAGTGCAGAATCAGGCGCAGATTAGAGGTCCCAAGGTGTTTTAGATGTCTCGGTTACGGACATTTACAAGGAAGCTGCAAGGGACCAGATAGGAAGAAACAAGGGCTATGTTTCACATGTGGAAACAAGGATCATAAGAAGAGTGATTGCAATCAACCACCAAGGTGCTACTTATGCTTAAGTCTTGAAATCCCACCGAAAAATGTAGACCATATAGCTGGGACAGGAAAATGCCAAGTTTTCAGGCAGGCTCTTGAGAAGGTGAAAAATGCTTCCTCAAAATGACCAAAATATTACAGGCGAACGTCAACAGGAGCAAAACAGCTGATAACCTCCTAATTAAACTTATAGGTGAAATGCAAGCGGATATCGTCATAATGAGCGAGCAATACACCAACAAGGACGAATCACAGTGGATCTCAGATACGTTAGGAACTGCCGACCTTTGGGTCACAGACAGAAGCACTATAATCAGAAATAGAGGATCAAGGAGAAGATTTGTATGGATGAAATTTGAAAAAATCACTATTTGAGCCCAAACGATAGAATGGACGACTTCCGACAGAAACTGGGGGACTTGGAAGATTTCGTCTGCGAAACTAGAGGTGAAATTATAGTTGCTGGAGAGGTCAAGAGTGGGGCATGAGGACTACTAATTCTTGGGGTAGACATATTCTTGAAATGTCTGCGAGAAGTAGACTAAATGTAGCGAACTTAGGAAAAACGCCCACTTTCAGAAGACCAGGATACCGAGGGACTATACCTGACATAACCCTTGTGACAGACGCCACGCTACCTAAAATAAAAAAAACTGGAAAGTGATCGAAGACTTCACCGGCAGCGATCACCAATATATTGTGTTTGACATTGAAGAAAACCAGCACACTAGAAATCAAGAACAGACCCAAACGTTGAGATGGAACGTGAACAAACTGCAAGTGGATGTGCTGAAAACGACGATAGAAGCTGGACAAAATCAAGTACTCGAAACAGGTGGAACCGTGGAAGAAAAGGTAGATGCTACTATGCGGCTTATCCAACGGGCATGCGATGCTTCAATGTTCGAAAAAACTATTCAAACGGAAGAAGAAGACCGCTTTACTGGTGGTCGGAGGAAATAGCTGAACTTCGAAGAACATGTCTGCACCTAAGACGAAAAGTCACCAGACGAAGAAGACGACAAGATGACCATCTCCAACACTACCTTGAAGAGTTTAGAACCAAGCGCCACGAGCTCAAAAGAGCTATAAACTTAAGCAAGAAACAGAAGTGGGAAGAACTCAGACATGATGTCAATAATGACCCCTGGGGACTTGGAGCACAGAAGACCACAGCTGATCTGAATCCAGAAAAGATGTGTCACATTGTGGACACGCTGTTTCCAACTCATCCCATTAGGGGGCCTGCTACCATTGAGATCTCACGACAAGAAATCGATATGTTCAGTGATGAAGAACTGAAGATTGCCGCAAATGCCCTACAAAAAAAAAGCACCTGGACCGGACGGAATACCAGTCGAAGTACTGAAGCAAACCGCAAACTCATGTCCACAACTATTACTTGATATGTACAATGATTGCCTTGCCGAGGGGATATTCCCAAAACGGTGGAAAAGGCAGCGGCTGGTACTTATCGACAAAAATAAAGGAAACCTGGACTCCCCATCAGCATACATGCTGGACACAACAGGAAAGCTGCTTGAAAAATTATTGCAACCCCGTCTTATAGCTGCGATAAAAAGAAAAGGAGATCTATCTAAAAGACAATATGGTTTTCGAAAAGGCCGCTCTACAATAGGGGCAATAGAAGAAGTAATAAATGCCGTCGAAATAGCCCAACAAGGAAACCATTTTAGTAGAAAAATAGTACTATTGGCAACTTTGGATGTCAGAAACGCTTTCAATTCAGTCAAATGGTCCGATATATTGAGGGCACTTGAATTAAGATTTCAAATTCCAGAGTATCTTCTGCGGATAATAAAAGACTACCTTCTCCCTAGCTACTGAAAAAACTGAAGTACTTCTTTTAACCAAGAAACGACTGCCTACGATTGTCAACTTTCTCGTCGATACTGAAGTTATAACGAGCAAGAATATAGTTAAATATCTCGGAATAAGACTTGATACAAAGTTGAGCTTCTGGGGTCAGATAAAGTCAGCAGCTGAACGAGCTTCAAAAACCACGACTGCTATGTCTAGATTGATGGCAAACATCGGAGGTCCAACAGCAAGCAAAAGAAGATTACTGATGTCTACAACCAATGCAATCCTTTTATACGGAAGCGAAATATGGGCAGACACTCTTCAACAAGAGAAATACAGAAAGCAGATGGCAGCAGTGCAAAGACGAGGCGCTATACGGATAGCCTGCGCATATCGCACAGTATCGGAACCGGCTGTTTTAGTAGTTGCAGGTGTAACACCAATTGACCTTCTTGCTAAACAACGAAAGTACGTACACGAAAATAAAGCGGAATTCGGAAAGAAAGCGGCGATGGTAGACGCGAAAGAACGAACGCAGCAGAAATGGCAAGAACGCTGGGAGACCGAGAGCAGAGGGCGATGGACTGCGAGACTGATCAGAGATGTAAGCGAATGGAGCGACCGGAAACATGGAGAGGTCAACTATTACGTAACCCAGTTCCTTACCGGACACGGTTACTTCAACGCCTTGCTCCACAAGATCGGCAAAACAAGTAGCCCAGCCTGCCAGTACGGTGACTCTGAAACAGACGATGCATATCACACTTTCTTCGCTCGTAGTAGATGGGAAGCTCAATGCGCAGAAACAGAAAGAGATACTGGAGCTCTAAGCCCAGATTACATAGTGGGTAAGATGTTGACTAGCGACCTAACGTGGCACAAAATCTGCACGTACATCGAAGGTATTCTCAGAAGAAAAAAAGAGAAGAAGAAAACGATCGGGAAACAGTTGAACCCGCAAGTTAATCCTAGAACCCCCCTGAAGTAATGCAAAGAGCGGTTCCGGTGGGGGGGGGGGGGGGTGGAAGCTGAAAGGGTTATAATGAGTTTAAGCCGGTATGGGAAAACCATACCGAGTCCGGCACACGGGGATTATCTAAGGTCAACGCCAAAAAGACATCCTTATGGTCCATAAAGCATTTCTCCTGAAACCCTAAAGGAAAAAACCAAAAACAAATTATTATTATTATTATTATTATTATTATTATTATTATTATTATTATTATTATTATTATTATTATTATTATTATTATTATTATTATTATTATTACTATTATTATTACTATTATTATTATTATTATTATTATTATTATTATTATTATTATTATTATTATCATTTTTATTATTATTATTATTATTATTATTATTATTAGTTATAGTTAGTTATTATAGTTAATATTATTACTGATTCCGCTAAGGGTTACAGGACTCCGTTCCCGACTTCAGTCTACCTCATCATCCTTTCCACTTTCTCTCGTCTTGTCTTTTCTCACTTCCTCTAGCTCTTTTATCCATTCTTCTCCCCTCCCTTTTTCGTCCATTATTTCCGTCAACTTTTCCCCTATGGATTTTCCTTCATTTTCTCCTGATCTGCATCTTTCTATTACATGTTCCCACGTCTCTGGTTCACCCTCGCACAGTCTGCACATTCTCTCCTCTTCTCGTTTCCAATACCATATTTCTCTCACCTCATTCCCTAGTCTAACTCTTGCTATTCTCCTCGTTCTTTCTGTCTTCCATCCTGCTTCCAGATAATTCGGGATCCCCTCCGTCATTATTTCTCTATACCATCTGTTATATCTGGATTCCTTTATTTGTTCCCGCCTTTCTTTCTCCTGTTCTATTCTGTCTTCTCTTTCCACTCCCTCGTATCCAGTCGCACTATCATCTCTTTCCTCCCTTCCCCTCATTTTTTGCCTTCCCTGTTCCCATCTTGATACTCTCACTTGTCCATCTCTCCCTCTATCTTTCATCTCCTGTAGACATTCCCTCGCTATTTCACTTCTCTTTCCATCTGTTAACTTCTCTTCATATTTCCATGCCCTTCTCCCTGCTCTTATCCTTATCTTGTCTCTTTTTGTTTCTTCTCTCACCATGTATCCTGGAGTTTGCCATTCTACACCCAGTGTCCATGTGAGGTACCTCTCTTGCATTGTTTCAATTTCTTTTCTCTCCTCCCATCCCCATATTTCCGCTCCATACCCCATCACCTTCCATACCAGGGTGTCGAAAATCCATATCTTCCTCTCCCATACCTTCTCGAATTTTCTCCTTCCAATCCCCCATGCTTCCTTCATGACCACTGCTGCCTTTTTTGTTCTGTCCTTTATATGTGCCTCGTGCCCTCCATTCTTTTTGAACACATAGCCCAGTTATTTAAACTCCCTTACTTCCTCTATTTGCTTTCCCCTCCATCTCCAATCTACTGTTTTATTCCTCCCTCCTCCTTTTCTGAACCTCATCACTTTCGTCTTTCCAACGTTTAACTCTAGTTTTTTCTTCTCGAAATATTTTTCCAGTATCCTTATCATACATTGCATCTCTTCTTCGTTTTTCGCCAATACTACCACATCATCTGCGTATGCCAGCGAGCAAATTCTTTTTCCTCTCACTTTTAACCCTCCCCATCACCCCTCTGCCAGTTCTTCTTCCATATCTGCCGTCAATAAGTTAAACAGTATTGGACTCATCGGGCACCCTTGTCTTACTCATTTTCCCTTCCAAAATGTTCCCCCATCACTACTCCCGCTTTCACTCTGTTCGTCGTTTCTTCGTAAACCTCCCTAATTCTCTCCCTAAGCTCTTCTCTTACTCCTCGTTCCACCAATGCATCTATCATAATTTTTCTATCCACTGAGTCAAACGCCGCTTTTAAATCTATAAATAGTGCCACTAGCTTGCCTTTCTCCTCTGCAACCTCTCTGTTCACCACATAGTACAACACATATATATTGTCTATCGTCCCTACTCCTCTTCTGAACCCCGTTTGATTCGATGGTATCATCCCTTTTTCCTCCGCTTCTTCCTCTAGTCTTCTCGCTAAAACCGCAGTGTATATTTTATATAAAGATGGCATGAGTGTTACTCCTCTGTATTCCTCCACCTTTGTTCCCGTCCCTTTCTTTATCATTGGTGCAATCACCCCCTCTTTCCACCCCTTCGGCCAACCGTCTCCTCACCACACTTTTCTGCAGATTTCCCAAGCTACCTCTATCCCTTGTTCTCCTCCATATCTCCACGCCTCATTCGGTATTTAATTTATTCCCGTTGCTTTTCCTTCTTTGAGTTTTCTCACCACCTTTCTGATTTCTTCTGTGCTGATATCAGTCTCCTCTTCCGCTCTTCTTCTTCCCTCCGTTCCCATTCTTACTCTTCCTTCCACCCCTCCAAATAAGCTCATAAAATATTTTTTCCATTCCTCTTCTTCTATACCTTCCCCCATTTTCCTTCTCTTCTTTCTTTCTCTATTTATTATTTCCCACACTTTGTTTTCGGTATTGGCCTCTGTAATTTCTCTTTTCAACTCTTCCTGCTCGGCAGTTTTCTTTTTCTCACACATCACTTGATATTTTCTTTTTTTCTCCCTGTATATTTCTTTCGTCCCAGTATTTTTCCTCCACTTCCTTAACTCCCCCCTTTTTATCTCTGCACTCACCATCCCACCATTATCTCATTTTCCGTTTCCTTTCTCTCCCCCCTATCTCCTCACTTCCATCAATCTCTCTCTTTATCCTCTCCCCTATCTCCTTAACTGCTTCCTCTCCTCACTCCTCCAGTCTAAATCCTCGCATTCTTCTCTCGTATTCCCGTTTCATCTCCTCTGACCACCTTCCCGTTTTTTGTTCTTTTGACCTCCTTTCCTTTTTCTCTCTTTCTCCTTCTTCCTTTTTTCATCGTGATCACCAATGGGTGATGATAAGGTGATGATTATTATTATTATTATTATTGTTATTATTATTATTATTATTATTATTATTATTATTATTATTATTATTATTATTATTATTATTATTATTATTATTATTATTATTATTATTATTATTTTTATTATCATTATTACTATTATTATTATTATTATTATTATTATTATTATTATTATTATTTTTATTATTATTATTATTATTATAATTAGTATTATTATTATTATTATTATTATTATTATTATTATTATTATTATTATTATTATTATTATTATTATTATTAACAACTAAAAAAGAAAACGTAGCCCTAGGGGTGACCCACTTGGCTCCTACGGAACGTATAGCTACAAGTGAACCCAGTAGTAACCCCTTTAGGAAAGGAACAACACTGCTTCGTACACCCCCTCCAGCGGCAACTGGTCAAAAACAAAAGGAAGTGTTAGGTCCAGGAGTAGAACACTTGGCTCTCACGAAACAGAAAGCTGCAAGTGAACCCAGGATAGATCCTTCCAGGAAGGGTGCACGTCTGCAACATACACCACCATCTGCAGCAGGAACCCCTTTAGGACCGACCGAAACGCTCACGGGAAAAACTCCAGCTGTCCGAGATATCTTTCATGAAGCTATCACGGGCGCCCGTTTGGTAGAGGTGCCAAGACAGCCTGAAGCATCAAAACCTAAAGGTGAATTGAATAGTGGACCGCAGTCAACATCGCACAATTTCATCGATTCAAACGCGAACATAGATCTAGCCCTGCCGGGTCTTACGGTACAAATCGCGGAGGATATACTCTCAATTGAGTTGCAAAAATGCAGAGTTACCATAAAGGCGATGAAAAATGCATGTGCAAAGCAAAAGAATATCAGCTTGGATATCAAAAACGGAATTGCAGCACTAGAGGAATCTCTCGACAAGATGGAGTGGAAAGTTAAAGGCTCGACGGTGGAAAACTCACTGCCACAACATACCGTTAAGAAAATACCGCCACTGGATGCGCCCAAGAAGCAAGGAGAAACAACAAGAACAACATCTGCGCAAAAAACGCCAGTTTCAAGCAAGAGACCACCATCTAGCCCTCTAACAAAGGAAACGGGCAAGAAAACAAAGAAGGCTCAAAAACCAGTCGAGCAGGGGAAAGAGAAAGAATCTGCAACTAAGCCACAGGAGCTTAAAATTACGGACACTCAAGCTCTAAACGCCGAGAAAGACAGCTTTGCAGAAGTCCTTAAGAAAAAGCAAGGGAAAGCGCCAGTGAAACTGAAGCCTACTAATAAGGAGCGAGCTCAGGAGTCGCCTAAAAACGGAGCCAAAGAAAAGAAAAGAAGGCATCGAAATCTACGCCCCGAGGTAATTCTGATCAAACTGAAAGGTAGTGAGAAGTACAGCAATATTCTGCGGGAAATTCGAAAAAATGCCAACCCAGATGACACCAAAACCGTAGTTAAATCTATACGACAGACCAGAGCAGGCGAAGTTCTTTTAGAACTCGGGCGAGAGTCTAAAGACAAGAAAGGCTTCGAGAAATATCTCAGAGACATACTAGGTGAAAGAGCAACAGTCCGTAACCTTGAACCAAAAGTTGGTCTGGAGATTAGGGATCTAGATGAGCTGACCACAGCTGAAGAAGTTCAAGAAGCCATTAAGAGGATGACATCTGATCCGAACTTGGATCTTCAAGTTATAGTCACAGGAACGAACAGAAGTTCGCAAAAAATGGCCATAGTTCATATGAATGCTAGAGCAGCCAGTGAGATGTTGAAGATACCCCGAATAAAGATTGGGTGGGTGCAATGCAGAATCAGACGCAGAGTGGAAGTCCATAGATGTTATAAGTGCTTTGGGTACGGACATCAACAGGCAACCTGCAATGGCATAGACAGAAAGGGGCAAGGACTGTGTTCCAACTGCGGAGAAAAGGGCCACAAGAAAAAAGAATGCCAAAATCCGTCAAAGTGCTGTCTTTGTGAGGGTCTAAAGACCCATCCGACTGCATTGGAGCATGCTCCGGGCTCAGGAAAGTGCCAAGTCTTCCGACAAGCACTCGAGAAGGCGAAAAAAAGGCTCCACAATGACCAGAATCCTACAAGCCATTATTCACAGGAGTCTAACCGCCAACAACCTGCTGGTAAGACTTAGAAACGAGCTGCAGGCAGATATCGTCATCATTAGTGAGCAGTACATTAATAAAGAAGCACCTAACTGGATTGCGGACTCATTGGGAACTGCTGCTATATGGATTCCGGATACAAGAAACTTCCCCGTCAAAAGCCAAGGCGCAGATAGGGGCTTTGTGTGGGTAAAATGTGAGGGAATCACAATAATAAGCACTTATCTCAGCCCATCCGACAGGATTGATGAGTTCCGGCAAAAGCTGGAAAACTTGGAAGACTTTATGAGTAATGTCGAAGGGGAGATCTTGGTTTCCGGAGACTTTAATGCTAGATCCCAGGAGTGGGGAATGCCAACCACAGACTCAAGAGAAAGGCAAATACTGGAGATGGCTGCGCGGCGTGGACTAAATGTAGCAAACGTAGGAAACAAACCTACTTTCAGGAGACCTGGCTGCGAAGGTACCATTCCCGATGTAACTTTTGCAACGGAATCTATATCCGCAAAGATAAAAAACTGGAGAGTGATCGAGGACTACACAGGCAGCGACCACCAGTACATCATCTTTGACCTGGAACATCCCGGACCTCGAGCTTCAAATCGGAACCAAGCTCCAGCTCTGAGATGGAACGTAAACCGACTGAACGAAGAGACCTTCTCATCAGTGATCGAAGATGGAAAAGCCGCTGCTCTTGGAGTAGAGGGATCTGCGGAAACAAAAGCTGGAGCCACGATGCGACTCATAAGCCTCGCGTGCGAAGCTTCGATGCCAGGAAGGACTGCCCGAAATAGAAATAGGGATCCTGTATATTGGTGGACCGAAGAAATAGCTGAACTCCGAAAAAGATGCCTACAACTTAGACGCAAAGTCACCAGGGGAAGAAGAAGACACGCTGATGCAACAGAAACTGATCTGGCGGATTTCAGAACAAAACGATCCGAGCTCAAGAGGGCCATCAATTCGAGCAAAAAACAAAAGTGGGACAATCTTCGCCAAGACGTAGACAGTGACCCCTGGGGACTAGGCTACAGGATTGTTATGCGGAAACTTGGAGCCCAGATGGTCAACCCTATCTTAAGCGAAGAAAAAATGGAGCACATAGTCGACACACTCTTCCCAACTCATCCTGTCAGGCCACCCGACACCACATTGGCCCAAGGACAGGAAATACCATCGTTCAGTGAAGAAGAGTTGAGTTTAGCTGTGAAAACTATGCACAGCAAAAGAGCTCCCGGATTGGATGGAATACCGGTGGAAGCGCTAAAAATAACTGCCCGCACATGCCCTCAACTCCTGCTGAAAATGTACAACAGCTGCCTGGAGGAAGGGGTCTTTCTTAGGAGCTGGAAGACGCAACGTTTAGTACTCATCGGCAAGGGAAAAGGAGACCCGGAGTCCCCATCTGCGTATAGGCCTCTGTGTATGCTAAATACTGCAGGAAAGCTTCTGGAAAAAATGCTTAGACCAAGACTTACAGTCGCAGTACAGACAGCAGGAGATCTGTCAGAAAGACAGCATGGTTTTAGAAAAGGCCACTCTACGATCGGGGCGATTGACGAAGTAGTGAAGGCTACCCAAATCGCCCAACAGGGAAACCATTACTCAAGGCGGATCGTATTACTAGCTACTCTGGACGTCAAAAATGCATTCAACTCAGCCAGATGGAGTGACATGCTGAACGCGCTCGAGAACACTTTCAATATCCCAACCTATCTCCTTCGGATGATGAAAGATTATCTCAAGGACCGGGAGCTAGTCTACGAAACAACAGAAGGCCAGCGATGTAAGCAGATCACGTCCGGAGCAGCACAAGGATCAATCTTGGGGCCGGACCTCTGGAACATATCGTATGATGGCATTCTTCGCATGGATATGCCAGAAGATACTTTCCTGGTAGGTTACGCAGATGATATCGCCGCGGTGATTACGCCAAGAGACACCGAAAGTGCGCAAAGGGAGCTAAACCAGGTCATGCGACGGGTACATTTTTGGATGGATGAACACGGCCTCTGTCTTGCTACCGAAAAAACGGAGATAGTTCTTCTGACAAAAAAGAGGATTCCTACCCTAATAGATTTCCATGTCGGCCCTGAAGTCATTAGAAGCAAAGACGCAGTAAATTATCTGGGAGTGACTATTAACACAAAACTCACTTTCTGGCACCAGATAAAAAATGCGGTGGAACGAGCGGCAAAAGTGACCACATCACTGAGCAGACTGATGGCAAACGTTGGTGGGCCTACGGCCAGTAAGCGAAGACTCCTGATGTCGACCACGCACGCCATTCTCCTCTACGGATGCGAGATCTGGGCAGACGCACTTCGGCAGGATAAGTATCGAAAGCAGCTGGCAGCAGTACAGAGACGCGGAGCTCTACGCGTTGCAAGCTCATACAGAACTGTGTCGGAACCAGCCATCCTTGTTATCGCAGGTGTGACACCCATCGATCTCCTGGCGGCACAAAGGAAGTACGTGCACGACAAAAAACCGGAACTCGGCGTCAAATTGGCAACCGAACAGGCAAAGGAGCGCACGAAACAAAAGTGGCAAGAGCGCTGGAACTCGGAAACGAGAGGACGCTGGAAAGCGAGGCTGATCAGAGAAGTGAGCAAATGGAATGACCGGAAACACGGTGAGGTTGACTATTACGTCACCCAGTTACTCACCGGACACGGATATTTCAACGCCTGCCTTCACAAGATCGGCAAAACAAGTAGTCCAGCCTGCCAGTACGGTGACTCTGAAACCGACGATGCACACCACACTTTCTTCGCTTGCAGCAGATGGGAAGCCCAACGTGAAGAAATGGAAAGAGATATGGGACCACTCAGCCCCGATAACATAGTAGATAAGATGTTGACCAACGACTGGACGTGGCACAAAATCTGCATGTATATCGAACGTATTCTCAGAAGAAAAAAAAGAGAAGAGGAAAACACTCGGTTGAACCCGTAAGTTAATATAAACAACCCCCCTGAAGTAATGCAAAGAGCGGTTCCGGGGGGGGGGGTGGAAGCTGAAAGGGTTATAAGGAGTTTTAGCCGGTATGGGGAAACCATACCGAGTCCGGCACACGGGGATTGTCTAGGGTCAACGCCAAGATGACATCCTTATGGTGCATAAAGCATTTCTCCTGAAACCCTAAAAACAAAAAAAACAAAAAAAAAAAAAAAAAAATTATTATTGTAATTATTATTATTATTATTATTGTTATTATTATTAGTATTATTATTATTATTATTATTATTATTATTATTATTATTATTATTATTATTATTATTATTATTATTATTATTATTATTATTATTATTATTGTTATTATTATTATTATTATTATTATTATTATTATTATTATTATTATTATCATTATCCCTCGGGGGGTTTGTTGCTTCCCCCTAGAGGGCGGGTCCTCAGGTGGCGGATAGAGGAGCGCTCTCGCAGAAATGCAAAGTAAGTGGGAAATAAAATACCACTCCCGGACCAAAAAAAAGCAACTATGTGAAGGAACACAGAAAAAAGAAACCAATTATGGATAGATATGAGAAAAGGAGTAATTTTACGGTGCAGGGAGTCGGATCCCCAGTACCGGCGTCTGTCAGGAGTGAGCGCGCGGGCTCCGAGACGTCGAAATACAACGACTGCAAGACAACTAAAAAAGAAAACGTAGCCCTAGGAGTGACCCACTTGGCTCCTACGGAACGTATAGCTACAAGTGAACCCAGTAGTAACCCCTTTAGGAAAGGAACGACACTGCTTCGTACACCCCCTCCAGCGGCAACTGGTCAAAAAACAAAAGGAAGTGTTAGCTCCAGGAGTAGAACACTTGGCTCTCGCGAAACAGAAAGCTGCAAGTGGACCCAGGATAGTTCCTTCCAGGAAGGGTGCACGTCTGCAACATACACCACCATCTGCAGCAGGAACCCCTTTAGGACCGACCGACACGCTCACGGGAAAAACTCCAGCTGTCCGAGATATCTTTCATGAAGCTATCACGGGCGCCCGTTTGGTAGAGGTGCCAAGACAGCCTGAAGCATCAAAACCTAAAGGTGAATTGAATAGTGGACCGCAGTCAACATCGCACAATTTCATCGATTCAAACGCGAACATAGATCTAGCCCTGCCGGGTCTTACGGTACAAATCGCGGAGGATATACTCTCAATTGAGTTGCAAAAATGCAGAGTTACCATAAAGGCGATGAAAAATGCATGTGCAAAGCAAAAGAATATCAGCTTGGATATCAAAAACGGAATTGCAGCACTAGAGGAATCTCTCGACAAGATGGAGTGGAAAGTTAAAGGCTCGACGGTGGAAAACTCACTGCCACAACATACCGTTAAGAAAATACCGCCACTGGATGCGCCCAAGAAGCAAGGAGAAACAACAAGAACAACATCTGCGCAAAAAACGCCAGTTTCAAGCAAGAGACCACCATCTAGCCGTCTAACAAAGGAAACGGGCAAGAAAACAAAGAAGGCTCAAAAACCAGTCGAGCAGGGGAAAGAGAAAGAATCTGCAACTAAGCCACAGGAGCTTAAAATTACGGACACTCAAGCTCTAAACGCCGAGAAAGACAGCTTTGCAGAAGTCCTTAAGAAAAAGCAAGGGAAAGCGCCAGTGAAACTGAAGCCTACTAATAAAGAGCGAGCTCAGGAGTCGCCTAAAAACGGAGCCAAAGAAAAAAGAAGAAGGCATCGAAATCTACGCCCCGAGGTAATTCTGATCAATCCGAAAGGTAATGAGAAGTACAGCAATATTCTGCGGGAAATTCGAAAAAATGCCAACCCAGATGACGCCAAAACCGTAGTTAAATCTATACGACAGACCAGAGCAGGGGAAGAGCATGCTCCGGGCTCAGGAAAGTGCCAAGTCTTCCGACAAGCACTCGAGAAGGCGAAAAAAAAGGCTCCACAATGACCAGAATCCTACAAGCCAATATTCACAGGAGTCTAACCGCCAACAACCTGCTGGTAAGACTTAGAAACGAGCTGCAGGCAGATATCGTCATCATTAGTGAGCAGTACATTAATAAAGAAGCACCTAACTGGATTGCGGACTCATTGGGAACTGCTGCTATATGGATTCCGGATACAAGAAACTTCCCCGTCAAAAGCCAAGGCGCAGATAGGGGCTTTGTGTGGGTAAAATGTGAGGGAATCACAATAATAAGCACTTATCTCAGCCCATCCGACAGGATTGATGAGTTCCGGCAAAAGCTGGAAAACTTGGAAGACTTTATGAGTAATGTCGAAGGGGAGATCTTGGTTTCCGGAGACTTTAATGCTAGATCCCAGGAGTGGGGAATGCCAACCACAGACTCAAGAGAAAGGCAAATACTGGAGATGGCTGCGCGGCGTGGACTAAATGTAGCAAACGTAGGAAACAAACCTACTTTCAGGAGACCTGGCTGCGAAGGTACCATTCCCGATGTAACTTTTGCAACGGAATCTATATCCGCAAAGATAAAAAACTGGAGAGTGATCGAGGACTACACAGGCAGCGACCACCAGTACATCATCTTTGACCTGGAACATCCCGGACCTCGAGCTTCAAATCGGAACCAAGCTCCAGCTCTGAGATGGAACGCGAACCGACTGAACGAAGAGACCTTCTCATCAGTGATCGAAGATGGAAAAGCCGCTGCTCTTGGAGTAGAGGGATCTGCGGAAACAAAAGCTGGAGCCACGATGCGACTCATAAGCCTCGCGTGCGAAGCTTCGATGCCAGGAAGGACTGCCCGAAATAGAAATAGGGATCCTGTATATTGGTGGACCGAAGAAATAGCTGAACTCCGAAAAAGATGCCTACAACTTAGACGCAAAGTCACCAGGGGAAGAAGAAGACACGCTGATGCAACAGAAACTGATCTGGCGGATTTCAGAATAAAACGATCCGAGCTCAAGAGGGCCATCAATTCGAGCAAAAAACAAAAGTGGGACAATCTTCGCCAAGACGTAGACAGTGACCCCTGGGGACTAGGCTACAGGATTGTTATGCGGAAACTTGGAGCCCAGATGGTCAACCCTATCTTAAGCGAAGAAAAAATGGAGCACATAGTCGACACACTCTTCCCAACTCATCCTGTCAGGCCACCCGACACCACATTGGCCCAAGGACAGGAAATACCATCGTTCAGTGAAGAAGAGTTGAGTTTAGCTGTGAAAACTATGCACAGCAAAAGAGCTCCCGGATTGGATGGAATACCGGTGGAAGCGCTAAAAATAACTGCCCGCACATGCCCTCAACTCCTGCTGAAAATGTACAACAGCTGCCTGGAGGAAGGGGTCTTTCTTAGGAGCTGGAAGACGCAACGTTTAGTACTCATCGGCAAGGGAAAAGGAGACCCGGAGTCCCCATCTGCGTATAGGCCTCTGTGTATGCTAAATACTGCAGGAAAGCTTCTGGAAAAAATGCTTAGACAAAGACTTACAGTCGCAGTACAGACAGCAGGAGATCTGTCAGAAAGACAGCATGGTTTTAGAAAAGGCCACTCTACGATCGGGGCGATTGACGAAGTAGTGAAGGCTACCCAAATCGCCCAACAGGGAAACCATTACTCAAGGCGGATCGTATTACTAGCTACTCTGGACGTCAAAAATGCATTCAACTCAGCCAGATGGAGTGACATGCTGAACGCGCTCGAGAACACTTTCAATATCCCAACCTATCTCCTTCGGATGATGAAAGATTATCTCAAGGACCGGGAGCTAGTCTACGAAACAACAGAAGGCCAGCGATGTAAGCAGATCACGTCCGGAGCAGCACAAGGATCAATCTTGGGGCCGGACCTCTGGAACATATCGTATGATGGCATTCTTCGCATGGATATGCCAGAAGATACTTTCCTGGTAGGTTACGCAGATGATATCGCCGCGGTGATTACGCCAAGAGACACCGAAAGTGCGCAAAGGAAGCTAAACCAGGTCATGCGACGGGTACATTTTTGGATGGATGAACACGGCCTCTGTCTTGCTACCGAAAAAACGGAGATAGTTCTTCTGACAAAGAAAAGGATTCCTACCCTAATAGATTTCCATGTCGGCCCTGAAGTCATTAGAAGCAAAGACGCAGTAAATTATCTGGGAGTGACTATTAACACAAAACTCACTTTCTGGCACCAGATAAAAAATGCGGTGGAACGAGCGGCAAAAGTGACCACATCACTGAGCAGACTGATGGCAAACGTTGGTGGGCCTACGGCCAGTAAGCGAAGACTCCTGATGTCGACCATGCACGCCATTCTCCTCTACGGATGCGAGATCTGGGCAGACGCACTTCGGCAGGATAAGTATCGAAAGCAGCTGGCAGCAGTACAGAGACGCGGAGCTCTACGCGTTGCAAGCTCATACAGAACTGTGTCGGAACCAGCCATCCTTGTTATTGCAGGTGTGACACCCATCGATCTCCTGGCGGCACAAAGGAAGTACGTGCACGACAAAAAACCGGAACTCGGCGTCAAATTGGCAACCGAACAGGCAAAGGAGCGCACAAAACAAAAGTGGCAAGAGCGCTGGAACTCGGAAACGAGAGGACGCTTGACAGCGAGGCTGATCAGAGAAGTGAGCTAATGGAATGACCGGAAACACGGTGAGGTTAACTATTACGTCTAGGGTTGGCAACGAGACGAGACCAGGCGAGACTTTTGTAATTCTCGTCTCGGTCTCGTCAGAATCGAAAAATTTCAGTCTCGTCTCGGTTTCGGTCCAGGTCTCGCCTAACCAAGTCTCGTCTCGGCCTTGGTCTCGCCTTTTTCTCGAGAAAATTTTAATGTGCGTTCTCGTTTCGGTCTCGGTCTCGTTCTTGTATCACCGTTAGTCTTGGTTTCTTTCGTGTTTTTTTGGTAGTAAAAAGATGTAAGATAAAGATAAGACGCATTTTTCGGATTGCAAATATAGAGTATGGTTGTGGTATCTCAGCAGTTCATCGGTAAGAAAAATGCGGGAAAATGTATGAAACAAACTCGTGAGTCTGTTTTGTCTTTTGAGTAAAGTGGAAATAACATTTTGGAAGAATTGTGTAAGTTAATATATTTCATAGCAAAAACAAATAAAATATTTAAAAAAAGAGTACCTACATACAACGCTCGATTTTTTTAAAATAAATTAACCGGTCTTGTCAAGCCACGACCTGTCAAAAACCATTTAAGGATGTTTCCGATTTAAATGAATTAAAGAAACCTCTACAAAATTCAAATTTTACCTCAAAAATATCGAAAATTTTTCGATTTAATTTATTGCTCCCTAAAAATGAGATGTTAAACCTTTTGGGTGACATTTGGAAAAAAAATGTCAAGTTATAGTAAGTTGCCTACCTGTCAAGTCATGAACTGTCAAAATCCATTGAAGCATCGCTCCGATTTAGATGGATTAAAAATCCTCTACAAAATTCAAATTTTACCTCAAAAAATATTATCAAAACGTCAAAATATAGTTAGCTGCCTACCTGTCAAGCCATGAGCTGTCAAAATCCATTGAAGGATTGCTCCGATTTTAGTGTTTGGTAGCGTGAAAAATCGTACGAATGGTACAAATTTTCACATTTAGCTGTCAAAACCCATAGAGAAAAAACCCAAGTTTGGGAAACTTGGTGAAAATCAACGTACAATATGGATCTCAAGAATTCGGTCAAACTTGGCATCTGCACGTCTTTTCCAACTTTATTTTGCATGTCAATTATGAATGAATCTAATAATGATATGTCCTTGTACGTTGCTTATACTAAACAAATCATAAACTAGAAATTTTGTTTTGCAGTACGTACTCGTAGTTCCATGAAGCTAAGGTCATAGACTTTACTTGAAACGAATAAGTTTTACTTGTGTAAATCGAAAACTATGATTTTAAGTTGAATTTTATTAGTTGCGTATGAAAGCGCTCCGAATGGCTTACATCTTGTGCGAATTTAGTTTTCAAAGGTGTGTGATAACGTAAAAAATAGGATGTGAAGTAACGTTATCAGACACCTTTGAAGAGCCGTATTTCCAAGATAAAATTTGAGTTTTGTACAGTTTTTTAATCCATTTTAATCGGAGCAATCCTTTAATGAATTTGACAGTTCATAGCTTGGCAGATAGTTAACGAACTATATTTTGATGCTTTCATAATATTTTTTTTCCAAATGTCATACAAGAGGCCTAAAATCAACTTCTTCCGGAGCAAACATTTTTTTGATGCCAAATTTGAATTTTATAGAGGGTGATGTTCTTTTAATACGCTTAAATCGGAGCGATCGTTCGATGGATTTTGACAGTTCATGACTTGACAGGTATGCAACTTACTATAACTTGACATTTGGATAATATTTTTTTCCTAAATGTCACCCAAAAAGTCTAAAATCAACTTTTTCCGGAGCAACAAATTAAATCGAAAAAATTCTAATTTTCTGAGGTAAAATTTGACTTTTGTAGAGGATTTTTCATCCATTTAAATCGGAGCCATCCTTCATTGGATTTTGACAGCTCATGGCTTGACAGCTAGGAAACGAACCCTATTTTGACGTTTTGACAATATTTCTTACTAAATGTCACCCAAAAGAAGCAACGCATACATAAATCGTACATATTGTTCTCTGGATTTTCGCAATTCGCCTATCTCTGTATAACTATGTACATACATATATGGTTTGATATGTTAACGCGCATATAATATTTCGCAGAAAAAAAACTTGTGAATATTATAAAAATTGAATATGATTAGATACTAAACAATAATTAAATAAAAACAAAATTTTCTTCTAGCGAAAACCGAAACCAAACCACCGAGACCGCCGAGACCAGCGAGACTCTCGTCGAATTTCGTTACCAAAAATACGGTCTCGTCTCGCTCTCGTCTCGGTCTCGTCTTCGGCACTTTTAAAGGAGTCTCGTCTCGTTGACGAGACCGAGACGAGACCGAGACTAGTCTCGGTCTCGTTGCCAGCCCTAATTACGTCACCCAGTTACTCACCGGACACGGATATTTCAACGCCTTCCTTCACAAGATCGGCAAAACAAGTAGTCCAGCCTGCCAGTACGGTGACTCTGAAACCGACGATGCACACCACACTTTCTTCGCTTGCAGCAGATGGGAAGCCCAACGTGAAGAAATAGAAAGAGATATGGGACCACTCAGCCCAGATAACATAGTAGATAAGATGTTGACCAACGACCGGACGTGGCACAAAATCTGCATGTATATCGAACGTATTCTCAGAAGAAAAAAAGAGAAGAGGAAAACACTCGGGAAACAGTTGAAGCCGTAAGTTAATATAAACAACCCCCCTGAAGTAATGCAAAGAGCGGTTCCGGGGGGGGTGGAAGCTGAAAGGGTTATAAGGAGTTTTAGCCGGTATGGGGAAACCATACCGAGTCCGGCACACGGGGATTGTCTAGGGTCAACGCCAAGATGACATCCTTATGGTGCATAAAGCATTTCTCCTGAAACCCTAAAGGAAAAAAAAAAAAAAAAAAAAATTATTATTATTATTACTATTATTATTATTATTATTATTATTATTATTATTATTATTATTATTATTATTATTATTATTATTATTATTATTATTATTATTATTATTATTATTATTATTATTATTATTATTATTATTATTATTATTATTATTATTATTATTATTATTATTATTATTATTATTATTATTATTATTATTATTATTATTATTATTATTATTATTATTATTATTATTATTATTATTAATATTATTATTATTATTACTATTATTATTATTATTATTATTATTATTATTATTATTATTATTATTATTATTATTATTATTATTATTATTATTATTATTATTATTATTATTATTATTATTATTATTATTATTATTATTATTATTATTATTATTATTATTATTATTATTATTATTATTATTATTATTATTATTATTATTATTATTATTATTATTATTATTATTATTATTATTATTATTATTATTATTATTATTATTATTATTATTATTATTATTATTATTATTATTATTATTATTATTATTATTATTATTATTATTATTATTATTATTATTATTATTATTATTATTATTATTATTATAATTATTATTATTATTATTATTATTATTATTATTATTATTATTATTATTATTATTATTATTATTATTATTATTATTATTATTATTATTATTATTATTATTATTATTATTATTATTATTATTATTATTATTATTATTATTATTATTATTATTATTATTATTATTATTATTATTATTATTATTATTATTATTATTATTATTATTATTATTATTATTATTATTATTATTATTATTATTATTATTATTATTATTATTATTATTATTATTATTATTATTATTATTATTATTATTATTATTATTATTATTATTATTATTATTATTATTATTATTATTATTATTATTATTATTATTATTATTATTATTATTATTATTATTATTATTATTATTATTATTATTATTATTATTATTATTATTATTATTATTATTATTATTATTATTATTATTATTATTATTATTATTATTATTATTATTATTATTATTATTATTATTATTATTATTATTATTATTATTATTATTATTATTATTATTATTATTATTATTATTATTATTATTATTATTATTATTATTATTATTATTATTATTATTATTATTATTATAATTATTATTATTATTATTATTATTATTATTATTATTATTATTATTATTATTATTATTATTATTATTATTATTATTATTATTATTATTATTATTATTATTATTATTATTATTATTATTATTATTATTATTATTATTATTATTATTATTATTATTATTATTATTATTATTATTATTATTATTATTATTATTATTATTATTATTATTATTATTATTATTATTATTATAATTATTATTATTATTATTATTATTATTATTATTATTATTATTATTATTATTATTATTATTATTATTATTATTATTATTATTATTATTATTATTATTATTATTATTATTATTATTATTATTATTATTATTATTATTATTATTATTATTATTATTATTATTATTATTATTATTATTATTATTATTATTATTATTATTATTATTATTATTATTATTATTATTATTATTATTATTATTATTATTATTATTATTATTATTATTATTATTATTATTATTATTATTATTATTATTATTATTATTATTATTATTATTATTATTATTATTATTATTATTATTATTATTATTATTATTATTATTATTATTATTATTATTATTATTATTATTATTATTATTATTATTATTATTATTATTATTATTATTATTATTATTATTATTATTATTATTATTATTATTATTATTATTATTATTATTATTATTATTATTATTATTATTATTATTATTATTATTATTATTATTATTATTATTATTATTATTATTATTATTATTATTATTATTATTATTATTATTATTATTATTATTATTATAATAATAATAATTATTATTATTATTATTATTATTATTATAATTATTATTATTATTATTATTATTATTATTATTATTATTATTATTATTATTATTATTATTATTATTATTATTATTATTATTATTCTTATT